>CAUYQV010086978.1:0-68911 GCA_963574575.1 Galagoides demidoff | reverse complement strand
GCTGCAACCAAATAAATGGCCGGGCGTTGTGGCGGGCGCCTATGGTCCCAGCTACTTGGGAGGCGGAGGCAGGAGACTCGCTTGAGCCCAGGAGATGGAGGTTGCTATGAGCTGTGATGCCATGGCACTCTACCCAGGGGGGGATAGCTTGAGGCTCTGTCTCAAAAAAAAAAAAAATAGTGTGCAATTTAAAAATTGCACACGGACTTTATGCCCATCCTGTATAATACCACTCATGTTTTAGACAGTAAAATTGGAAAGCCGTTTTCCCACAATACAGTTTTCACAGAGCGTGTTCATAAAAGGCTTTTCTTATGAATGAGAAAGCAAAGTCAGGGCACATCTTAGTTTGATGCTTGTCATTTTAAGTAGCATCTTAAAGAAATAAAGGAGACATTTTTAATGCTTTGGCTTTATAGGATTTGAAAGGAAAGATAAAACAAAAACCCTGAACTGACATCTCTGGAAAACTGCAACCAGTTTTGTCTTCTGATTTAATGAATATGATCAGTGGAGAAAAATGGCCAAGCACATTACCTTGAGTAGTTTATTAGTTTTCATTTTATGGAAACTGATTCTGGGGCATGTTGATCTGTGCGTTCCAGTTCCTCATGTTATTTTAAGAGTTTTCTGAGAGTGGAGGGTGGACACTGGAGGTTCTAATCTGGGCCTGCCATGAACCAGCTGTGTCCCTGGTGAGTAATGTGACCTCTCTCTGTCCGTAATGAGACTTATGCCACACTTCCAGTACAGAATTGGGCTTCAAGGTGGCTCTTTAATGAGCAAGTGCAGATCTCCTGAATGCTTTCACATAGATTGTTAGAAAGCGCCTCTGCTCCCTTCTTGCTGAAGTCACATGCTCCTATATGAGGATATAGTGCTCATTTTGCAGTGGAATCCTTTTTCCCATCATCCTCCAGTGTTATAGGAAATGTACGCATCTTAGGGCTTGCCCTGGTGGCCGGAGAATGGGGGGGGGTTTATAGATTAAGACCTCCTGGCAAGTTATAATTATATGCAAGTTTTAATAAACAGCATCCTGTCACATCCAGTTCCGTTTGCAGAGATCCATTTGCAGCCTCCCTGCTCCAACTGTGTTTTAATTTGAAACTACCTATGTCGACGCCTTTCATCAGGCAAGTGGAAGTGAGGAATATTGCACTTGGTAGTGAATGACTTTATTCTTTATTTCCCAGGAGAACATGAATGGGCTTACAAAAGGTCACCTCTCTTGGTATTTCAAGATCTTTTATACTCTTTGAAACGTTTTTATTTGAAAAAAGGAATATATTATATAAAAACGTTAGCATTTTTACACCTCCACAGCAATTCTGGCCTTAAATTCCCCACAACCCCAGAGACTCAAGACAATTCAGACAATGGGGTGTTCTTTGGTTCAAGATTGCTTAAACTGACTGCAGGTATAACTAAGGAGCACAGTCTGGTTAGATCCTTGCTAGTGGGACAATATGCCAACTTTTGAATTTAGGGCATGCTTTTGTAAATCAGTTGTAGAGAGAGAGTATGATGTGTCATCTATTTGATATAAAGTAGAAGTTCTTAGAGTTTGTCAGAGTACTGAGTATACTCTTAAATTGACCTTAGCTATAGTAACATAAGAAATAAAGGGTATACGTAATATTAAAAGTGGGTAATAAAGTTTTCCTTAAGTAGTAAATGCCCAGACTATTTTTATTTAACATTGCTCAGAAAATCCTACTGGTTTCTACCACCTAAGTATTTCTAAGATCTGTTTCTTTTTCTTCTTCACTGTTAAGTCTTGTATTCTATTACAGTATCTTCCAGACTGACCTCTCTTCCAGTCTGATCTGTCCTCCATGCATCCTCAGAGGGTTTTTATTGCTTTGTTTGGTGTTTGTTGTTTTTAAATCTCTCTGAACCAAAATTGGTCATGTTGTTTCCCCTTTCAACGCTCTTCCTGTAATAATTTTGCCACCTCTTTTCCTGCGCCTTGCCCTGCCACGCTCTGCTCCAGGTCTGGGGGGCTCCGCCTGTTGAGTGCCTTCTTGCCATTCACACCTTTTGCAATTGATTTGACGTTGCCTAGAAAGTGCTCGCTTTCTTTCCAGGTCTGATAGGGTCCCCTTTAATCTTCCAGAATCAGCGTATACGCCCACCTCTTGCAGTCTTCCTGCAGGTCCCTTGCAGAGTGAATCACTCCTGTGATACTTGTTTTGTGCTTGTGTTATAGCAGCACAGACCTGTTGCCCTACACCCTGAGTTTGCCTGTGCTTCTCCTGTTTCAGGCGCAAATTCCTCCGTGGTGGTACCTGTTTTATTCACATCTCTAATTTGCCAGCAACCACAGACCTTAGCACTTACCAGGCACTCTGTAAATGTTTATTCCATGAATAACTCAAATATGACTTCTCTTAAAAAGTTGGATAAGTTGTTGTCTTGGAGTCTTTTTTTTTTTTTTTCAGTTATTGGCTAGGGCTGGGTTTGAACCTACCCCCTCTGGTGTATGGGGCCAGCACCCTACTCCTTTGAGCCACAGGCGCCGCCCTGTCCTGAAGTCTTAATGTGACTCATCTTTTATTAACTGTAGAACTTACAAACATACAGTAGAACCTCCATAACTGACTGCCTCCTTAAGTTGACCTAATTTTGATATACTGGACATGTGCTACATGTATGTATCAGTACAGTAGGCCTAGTTCTTCATGGTGACCACCTCCATGTGTTGACCCACTTGTTATAGTCCTTTGGGAGGTCAACTTACAGAGCTGTATGCTTACTGTATATCGTAAGACCTACCTTCAAAGGATGATCTCCCTTTGTGATCAATAGATGGGACCAGCTTGCCATAAGTTGGCCATTAGAAAGCAGTAGATGATGGGATATAATCAAGAGTTGGGTCGGTCGGCAAGGTGGCACAGTGCGGGGAAGAGAGGGATGTCACTTAGAAAAGGCTGCCTGGAGGGAAGACGGACTTGGGTTTTGAAGGTGACACAGGGGTAGGGCTTGAAGAGATGGAGATTGAGGAGGATTAGGGGAGGTTGTGGAGCAGCATGGACTAAGGTAGAAAACTGGAAATGAAAATGGATATGTGAAATTTGTCACCTGTAACCTGAGGAAGGTACCTAGAAAGGAGACCTAGATAGGCCAGGTGGGATCTTGAAATTTAGGTGGATTTGGAGTTGAGGTGCTAGGAAAGAAAGATAAAAGGAACCCTTTAGAAAATGGGGTAGGCAGTGGCTTGCAGGATTGACAGACATCATGAGCATGACAGACCAGAGGATCTGGCTATATTTGTAATTGGTTGGGTTTAAGTAGTGAAAGAAAATAAAAGGTGAATTAGTTATTTTTGTTGGAAAAATGCAGTAAGTGACCAGGAAAGTGGAGAAACTGGAGCAGATGAGTTCCATTGTGGGCTAACTGGTTGGTTGGCTACACCGAGAGGACTTCCAGGCCTACACGTGAACAATAAAAGTTATAGATGTAGGTTGGAGGTCACTTACACAGCAGTGTTAGCTGAGAATACAAGAATAGCTTAGCTTTTTGTACCTTATGTTCTACTTCTTGGAGGGGAGCAGATGACTTGGTTATTTTTATTTCCAGCAGATGGAGGGTCAATTGATTCCATAAAGGTTTTGGCAAACCTGGAGGTTTGAGGTTAGGGTTGCTTGGAGATTGCTCTCCTGTTCCTAAAAGTAAAGTGCTTTTTAAGTCTTGGATTTGTTCTATTAGCATTTGCATTTATTCAGAAGCCATTGTATTGTTGATAAAAGGGATGTACTTTTGATACCTATAGTCGGGTTTGCAAAGAGAGCCATGCAAGCAGCTACACAAAAGAGTAGGCCAGCTATGTAAATAATGTATATTTCAAACATCTGTCATATACCTATGCAGTGGAAAAATTATGGCTTAGGTAACTCATATATATAGTCAAAATCTCCATTTATCTTTCTGCTTTAATCCATGATGGCCCTCCAGGCCAAGTTTTCTCTGTTTGAAGATAAAAGAGAGATATTTGGCAGATGCCTGTGGGCAGCAGGAGTGGCAGGACTTGTGCCTGGCCTCATCCCTCTCATGGCCATATTTTCAGGGACAGGAACCATCTAACCTCGAACAAATTCCTGTCTGGTTGGTTCTCCTGGGAGCTCTAATAGACCACTGACTGCTTCTGGCATATGCAACTTTTGCTTTGAAATTATTTCGTTATTAGATAAAATGAAGTCCCTCACCATGATTGAGGTACATTGGGTATTTGCCTTTTTTTTTTTTAATGCTTTGTGGCCACCCAGCCCCTGAAACCTCTTTTCTGTGTTGGTGTGTGTGGTGTGTTTTCCCTCCAAAACGTGTTCAAGTCCCACCCCCAGTACCTGTGACTGTGTCCTTATTTAGAAATAAGTGCTCCCTAAATTCAGTATGACTGGTGTTCTCATAGGAAGAAAAGAGACATGGGGGAGAACAGCATGTGACAGTAGAGGCGAGAGACTGGAGTGATGTGTCTCCCAGCCAAGGAAGGCCAGGGACCGCAGCAACCACAGAAGCCAGAGAGGGGCCTGAAATGGATTCACCTCCAGGTCCCCAGAAGGAAACATTGCTACTACAGCAGCTGGGCTTTTAGCTTCTAGCAGGATGTCTGTTGTGTTAAGCCACTTAGTTTGTAGTACTTGCTACAGCAGCCCCAGGACACCAGTATACTGCTTTCTGACCCTTGATGGAAGGCAGAGTCCACGTTCTCTGTGCAGACGCTGCAGTTGCCATGTATTATGAGTAATTTCCTGGCCTTCTTTCCATCAAGGCAGGGGCCAGTGACCTAGGTTTCAGCAATTGCATACTCTCTATCAGACTTTGAATCTGGTGCTAGTAGGAAGGACAGTGGGCCCTGTGATACGTAGCCCCGGAGGTGGAGGTGGCTTTGCAGCAAGATGGCGTTCCCGGCAGTGGTGGTAGTGTCCTGGATGGTGTGCCATATGGCCTTGCTGGGGGGCCAGCTGCAGGATTGTGCTTGTCCTCACTGAAGGGGATCCAAGTTTGGGTCTCCAACCTTTCCTGGAATCCTGGCTTTTACTCAGTATATTTTAATAGGCAGTCAGTTCTCCACAGCTGACCACCTCCCTACCCTGACCACCTCTTTAAGTTGACTTAATTTTGACAGACTGGACGTGCACTACATGTATGTATCAGTACAGTAGGCCTAGTTCCTCCTGGTGACCATCTCTGTATATTGACCATTTGTTGTAGTCCCTTGGGGGGTCAACTTACAGAGCTTCTACCATATTCTTTTCTGAAAGGCTGCATAGCGTTGTGATTTAGAGCAGAGGTGCGGGCCAGGTAGCTTGGCTTCATCATGCAGCCTTTTCATTGTAGTTGGGTTAACTTAGATAAATCGAACATTTTCTTAAGACCTCAGTTAACCTCACCTGCAAAATGGGAATAATACTGTACCTACCTGTCAGGCTTTGGGTGAATTAATATGCATAAGGTACTTAGCCCTGAACTTGGTACAGTGGAAGCATTGCATTGGTATTATTTGTCATTATTTTCTGTAGCATAAAACCAAGAATCCTAACACACACACATACAGAATTGCAAGTTGTCACTTGCAAGTATTGATATAAAGAGTGAACTGCATGTAAGTGACACAAAGAAGTACGGTTGAGTTTTATTAATACTCTGCAACCCTGCTGCCTTGTTTTGTAACAAGCTTCCAGAGCCCTTATATTTTTCCCTCTCCAGTAAGTGCCCTGTCTTCCCCTCCTTTCCACCTACTGCCTCCTGGTGTTAGGAACTAGTTTCTTTGAGGAAGCCTGATGGAGTGGGAGTGAACTGCACCTTCCCTCTGCTCCTGCAGAGCCCTTGCACACCTCTGAAATAATCGGCATCTCTGTGTTCATCCCCTTGTCTAACCCTCCTTCTACACTGGAAGCTCTGTGAGGATATGGCTCAGGTCTTACTTGACCTTGTACTCCCAATGTTTACCAAGTGCCATATACATATATGTAGCAGGTACACAGTAGGAGTTTAAATGTATACATATAGGGGTACCTGGTCTTGCAGACATTTCCAGGAAGACATTCAAGGAAGTCTCTGCATCTCACTTCTTTAACTGTATGCCTAACTTGTGCCCTGGGGGTTGATGCCAAGAAGCCTCCAGGGTAATCGTGGTGTATCCAGCATGTGATCCACTCTGCCTGGGCCAGAGGAGCAAACTGGAGGACACAGGGCTGGTTTCTACACCCACTGGCTTGTGGAAATACAAGCTTCCATCAGGATTTTTAAAAAATTCCAGCATGGATCTTTGATACAATTATAAAACAACATAGTCTTTTTGAATCCATGAAATACCTAAGATGAAACATCCACTTAGATTAGATGCTAGTGCTTATAATTATTAATATAATGGAACTTCCAGTTAATCTGGAGAATGCATTTGGATTTTTATTTTGATTGGTTTTCTTTTATTTTATTTTATTTTTGAGAAAGAGTCTCAGTTATGTCGCCCACTGTAGAGTACTGTGGCATCACAGCTCACAGCAACCTCAAACTCCTGGGCTTAAGTGATTCTCTCACCTCAGCCTCCCAAGTAGCTGGGACTACAGGCACCCACCATAATGCCTGGCTGTTTTTTTGTTGCAGTTGTCATTGTTGATTTTTAGCTGGCCTTGCCTGGGTTAGAACCAGCAGCCTTGGTATATGTGGCCGATGCCCTACCCACTGAGCTACAGGTGCCTCCTTGACTGGCTTTTAAATAACTGAAGTTTTGGGGCATATTTTCCTACACTTGCTAACTGGCTGTCTATGCTGGTAGACAATGGACAGGTATGGATAACTTGTTACAAATACTTTTTAAAAGTCTTTTTAGTTAGGAAGTCAACAAGCCCAGAAGAGCAGAACTGTGAGGAGGGTCATAATGTCAGATGGATTTTTTTTTTTTTGAGACAGAGTTTCACTTTGTTGCCCTCCTGAGAGGGCCCTGGAGTCATAGCTCACAGCATCTTCAAACTCTTGGGCTCAAGCACTCCTCTTGCCTCTGGGACTATAGGCACCTTCACAATGGCTTTGCTACTTTTAGGGGGGAGGGGTCTTGTTTTTCCTCAGGCTGGTCTCAAACTTCTGAGGTCAGGCAATCTGCCTATCTTAGTCTCCTAGAGTTAGTGAGCCAGGTCCCTGGCCTGTCCAAGGGGTTTTCTGCACTTGTGATGGTGGCTTCTGTCTTATTTTCGTTAAATGCCTTTATATTATACATAGCAGTAGAGCATTGAAATCAGACAGGCATCCGTTGCTGTCCTGGCACAGCTTGCTGGCTGTGTAATCTTGGCAGTTTATGTTATCAGCCTGTCTTCTGTTTTGTTATCTGTAAGATGAAGATAAAATAACATCTAACTTACAGTTGTTATGGGGATTGAATGGGCAAATGTATGCAAGGTAATTAGCATAGTGCCTGACACGTAGTAGGAGCCTAACACAGCTTTGCTACTGGATAATTATTTCTTCTGGAACATAACCATGCAGGATCAACTGCTTCCTAAAAGTTTCACACCTGAGGATGTGGAAGAAAAGGAGCCAGCGGGCAGTGTCTGGGGTCAGAGAGAGTTAAAAGCAGCTCTAAATCAGATTCTAGCCTAGTACTTGGTCCTCATTTATCAGAAATCAGGGACTCCATTTCTTATTGATTTTGGTAGTCTGTGATCGTCTAAGAAAATCCACAGAATTACTCATGTATCTAAGCGGGCTCGCTTGTCCTTGTACTCCAACTTAGGAAAAATGGGAGAGAATCACTGTGTACTCAATACTCCTAAGAAACAGAAATTTAAGAGAAGTCTGGCTTCACTGGAAATCAGAGAAATTGTGCCCCATATAATCAGACACAGTTTAATCTGAGATGCTTATTTTGATTTCAGTTGAAAGTGAAGGGGAAAAAACCCTCCTGTGTGCTGAGTGTTCAGCAGTGTGTCTGTGTGTGTTTGCATATGCTATAAAAGTAAGCTGTGAAGTTAGGTGCATCTTTCAAGGCTAATTCTGAAAGTAAAGCCCAGTGAACTCTCTTGAAAAGAAAGTGCATTGTCCTCTTCTGGCAAGTTTTAAAAAGTAGTGACAGTCCCAGTGGAATCTCACGTCAGCTCCCCCCCACCCCTAGAGTTGTATAGAAAATAAAGGGGGCATGCTAGAATTCAGGGTCCACTTTTCACATGTGTAAATATTTCAGCTGCATTCCTGTGAGCAGATGGTTTGATAGCCAGACTTGGGGCTCTGGGGTGACAACTTGAGCTAAGGGAGGAGAAAGAACTTCCTTCTTCCATTTGCCTCCCGGGAACCTACCTCTGTGCCAGCCAGGATCTGGGCACCCACACTGCCCGCCTTTGCTGTATCCACCTGAGTTTCTATTTTATCTGTTTAACTCCTGAGTTTCCATTTTATGCCTTCATTTTCAACATGTCACCTCTCCCCCAGTCTTCCCTTCTTTCAAACCAAGGGAAAAATACCTAAAGAAAAAGCCTAAAGGATACTAAGTAACTCACTTTCTTAGATTATAGCCAACTAGCTGAACTTTAGAAGCTTCCTTTACTTCTGATCTGCTTTTGTCAGTTAAAACTTAGTTTCTGGTGACTACCGGTCTTGTTTTTCCATGTGGTGTCGTCCTACTTGATATGGGGGATTCAAACACGTGGAAAGTTACAAAGCATGTTTGTTTGGGATGTCAAAGGGATGGTAGGTAGTAGCATCCCTCCTGACCCAAGGGCCAGAAATGGACATTTCCATGTCAGACACAGCTCTTCAGGGAAGAGCTTCCTCTCTAGTGCAGTGGTGGGGACTGGATGAGGGTAGAGGCTGTGGGCCTGCTGGACGGTGCCACACCCTGGAGGCAGGGCTCTGTGAGGCATCTATTCATCTTGGCACAGGGAAGTCAGAGTGGAAGGCCCTGGAATGTTAAGCTTCCATTCTCCACCTGAGAACATGCATCCTAACAGGGCACAGGATTCTGGTGTGCTTCTGAAACTTAGATGTTGAGAGGAAGCCTCTTTACCCTCACCCTCACTTTTCTCCAAGGAAGGGGGAACCATTGTTTACTGACCATGTATCTGATACCAGGCACTGCATAAGTCATATCTCATTTAGACCATCGCCAATTGATATTTTAAGCACCCCAAATGAACAAACTGAGATTTCACACACACACACACACACACACACACACACACTCTTACTCATATGTGTTCACACCCTCTGATAACACATCCTTAATCATGTATGTGTTCGTCTCTTAGTTTATATGTTAAATATTAGTCAATTTAATTTCTCATCTTGAAGTATTTAAGATTTTCTTTCATTCTTCAAGTGGTTCATTTTGGTTGGTTATCACACTTCAAGAAGGCGGAGAAGGCTGTTTTGTCCTGAGAAGACAGGTCATAGAGTTCCCTGCATGTTCTAATGAGCTTAACCCTAAATATTTGTGTATGTGGTTTGAAATTAATCTCTACTGAGCCAGTGCAGGTTCTTCTAAGAATTATCTTGCCTTACCCAAAGAACACTAGAGCATCCCTCTGGTGAGGCAGTGGGGAAGGGACTTGCTGAACATTTCCTAACTACTGTTTCTTTTGGGCCTGGCTTATTTCACTTTGCATAATATCATTAAGGTTCATCTATGTTTTAGTGTGTGCCAAACTTTTCTTTCTTTTTAAGGCCAAATAATATCCTATTGTATGTGTATACCCCATTTTGTGTATCCATTCTTCTGTCAGTAGACACTGGGGTTGTCCCTGGGACTTGGCTCTTGTGAGTAATGCTCGTGTGACCACTGGTGCACAAATATCTGTGGAGTTCCTATTCTCAGTTCTTTTGGTATTTACTTAGAAGTGGATTTGCTTATTTGCTAGTTCTATGTTTAATTTTTTTTTTTCTTTTTTGAGGCAGAGTCTCACTTTGTTGCCCTTGGTGGAGTGCCATGGGCATCATAACTCATAGCAACTTCAAACTCTTGTGTTCAAGTGATCCTCTAGCCTCAGCCTCCAAGTAGCTGGGACTATAGGCACCTGCCACCACCCCCGGCTAGTTTTTTTGTTTTTAGTAAAGATGGGATTTTGCTCTTGCTCAGGCTGGTCTCAAACTCCTGGGTTATGGGGATCCTCCCGCCTCAGCCTTCCAGAGTGCTGGGATTACAGGCACGAGCCATCATGCCCAGCCTTTTTTTTTTTTTTTTTTAACTCTTACTTTTTATTTTATTTTATTTTTTAATTTTTTTTGGCCCGGGCTGGGTTTGAACCCAACACCTTTGGCATATGGGGCCAGTGCCCTACCCTTTTGAGCCATAGGTACCACCCCATTCCCAGCCTTATGTTTAATTTTTTTAAGGAACCACCAAAGTCTTTATCAAACCCATTGTGCCATTTTATATTCCTACCAACAGTGTACAAGAGTTCCAATTTGTCTGTATCCCTGACAACACTTACTATTTTCTGGATTTATGTGTTTGTTTTTGGTGGTAGTCATCCTAACGGGTGTGAGGTGGTCTTAGTCATGTACATACTTTACAATATGTGATACTTAGAGCTTCACCATTCGCAAGGTTCCTGGTTTCTTGTGCTTTTATTTGACTACTGTTTTCATTTTTTTTTCCAAATGGGAGAAATATTTACAGATGGGCAAAGTAAGTGTCTATTATTGAAGTTTTATTCCTGTTTGCAGAGTGTGCTTTGAGGTAGTGAGGGAGGTAATGACATGAGTTCTTACCAAGTTGCTTAAAATGTGGTGAATGGCATAAAACAGGATGATGGGCAAGTGAAAAGTCACAGATTCTTAGAAGGGGTGATGAGAGGTGTGGCATGAAGTTGTCATATGGCATTTGGCAAGATCAGCATTACATCGTTACCATCCTGGCATTCTGGATATACCCACCAGGAGGTGGCCAAGACAGGAACATTCTGTGTAGGCTGTGGCTCCCAAACACCATCTGTGGACTGGGCTGAGCTGGTTCCTTCTGCAGAATCATCCAGGGAGCTTGGTAAGCAGACACACATCTTGGCCTCATTCCCCAAGTATCTGCAGCTTGAGATGAGGCCCAGAACTTCATGTTTTTAAAACCTCTCTCTGATTGTGCTGTGCTGTTAGATGAGGTGGTACTGCTTGTAACAGTGTGCCCAGGCCAGCGAGCATCTGGGTGTGCCCGTGCTCTCACCCACTTCCTCACACAGCAGCAAGCCCGTGTTGAGTGTTCATGTGAGAACCTCGACCCATGCGCTTGTTTTAGAAAGAGTTAAGACCTATCCCTGCCTTTAGGAGCCCTCTACACTGGAGAGATGTAGGAAACCACTTTGGGACACAGGCGTGAGGGTGATGATAGTGACTGAGGAGAGGTGCTGCCATGACGTGGCAGGAGCGTGGCAGAGATGGAGGAGATGGGAGAGGACTCCCGATGGGCACCGGGGGTCAGATCGTGAAGGCTTGCACGGGCAGCACCTCCCTTTGGGGGCCACCTTGGGGTGGGGAGAGGCCAGGTGCAAGAAGGGAGAAGCTGGGATCGAGAAGAACCTTAGATGTCAAGCTGGGGTGCTGTCAGTTTATCCTGAGTGGCTCAGACAGACTTTCTGTAGGGAGTGACTTGCTGGGATTTTCATTAGATCACCTGGCTGCAGGGCCTAGAGCAGCGGTTCTCAACCTTCCTAATGACAGCGATGTATTTTTGATGTATTTTCATTGTTAATGGTACAAAGGGGTCACAACCCACAGGTTGAGAACCACTGGCCTAGAGGGAGGGACTGATGGGCAGAGAGCAGATGGAGATGTGCTTGTGAGGGTGACAAGACCAGAATGTTGGGGAGTCCTAGGCCTGAGGTGTCTGTTCTCACCCTGAGGCCTTCTGTCACAAGAGGAGAAAGAGGCTGTGGGCAAGATGACCAAGAGTCAGAATAGCCACCTGTGGCAGAAGGGAAGCCTTGATGGTCCAGGGAGCCCCGTGGAGAGCTCAGCTAAGACTGACACCAAGGATTTTGTCATTTTCATAAATAGTGCTCTAAATCTGAGTGCAGCAGTGGCAAAACCAGACATTTCCCAAGCAGAAGGATGAAGAGTAACGAGGAAGTCGAGGTTCCTTGCTCTCCCTGTGTTGAAGCCTTCCCATGACGCCAGAGCTGGCCGATGTGGGGCTTGCTTGGTGGAAGAGCAGGTGAGGGAAGGCGGGCTGTCATTCTGCTTAAGCTTCTGGGTAGTTCTCTGATGGTGCCATGGTAAATACTCAAAAAGGGAACCTGAATTAGAAAACAAGGAAAACAGGTACAGAATTGGAATCTTGTTTTCACACTAAGTCAGCCCAAACTCACTCTTAAAGAGTAATTCCAACATCAGTTTGTTACTGTGCAGAATTATTTCTGGAGGACACTTGGCACTCTTACCTAGCTCTAGTCAAAAAAAATTGATCACCTAATTAAACTTTTGTCATATGTGACTTGCAGTGTATATAATGTTCTGCCGGACAATGTGATACATATAACTAGGACTAGAATTGCACTAATTTGGGGTAATTAGGAGGAACACCTGTCTAAATAAGTGAAAGATTTAAATTTTGTAGAATGTTTAATGAAACGAACTCTTCTTACTTCCATGCCCTTAGGCTATTTAATGAATGGATAAATTATTTATAATTAGCATATCAGTGGTTCCATGGAAGAGATTACTCCTTTTGTATTTGAAAACAGGTTATTTTTCTCCTTCAGTCATTGATACATTCCCCTGAAATCTTATTTACACCAGTTATTTTTACTAACTGAAGGAAAGGTGACCTTTAACCTGGCCCTATCCCATAATCTCCAAACTCCAAATTGATAGATCTCAAATTAAAATGAAATTTTGTTACATGGATAGATAAATAATTCTGCATCCTTTGAGACACATTGGATCATTCTCTTTCTTTTTAAAAAGAAAACGGTATTTCCATCACCTGTATGAGAACAGATGTGTTTTTGAAATTCAGGATATTCTGGAGGCTGATCTGGGTGGATTGCTTGAGCTCAGGAGTTCGAGACTAAGCAAAAGTGAGACCCCTGTCTCTACTAAAAATAGAAAAACTAATTAGGCATGGTGGTGGGCACCTGTAGTTCCAGCCCCTTGGGAAGCTGAGACAAGAAGATTGCTTGAGCCCAAGAGTTTGAGGTTGCTGTGAGCTATGATGCTACAGCACTCTACAAAGGGCGACAGAGTGAGACTCTATCTCAAAAAAAAAAAATCCAAGAGGAAATAATAAATAAATCTTTAAGATAAATAAATAAATGAAATATTCAAGATAAAAATACAATGAAGATAAAATTTCAAGATAAATAAATAATAAAAATGACAATAAGTAAAATATTCAAGATATAAACTCAAAGAGGTAAATAAATACGCAAGGAGAAATAAATAATGTTGTTTTCCTCCAAAAATATTTTAGGATTTGTTATAATAATGTTCTCCATTTGTAGAAGGCCTGTTGCATGCCATTTTTATTCTTTCATTTAGCACAATAACCAATCCTGTGAGACTGATCCTGTTACATCAGTTTGCTGATAAGAAATTCGTGGTTGAATATTACATAGCTAATAAATGGCAGAGCTAGGATTTGAATCCAGATCTGGTAAGTTTTTCCTTTAGGACAAACCTTTAATACTGCCTCCTTCAAGTTAGAATGAGAGTAAAGGAAATGGTGTTTTCAACCTGATCTATAAGAGAATTAGGAGATTGGAATTGGGCAAAGAGTAAAATAGCAACCTCCTATTAACAGAAAGAAAAAAGTGTTAGTGCAGAAATGACGGAGCTGTGAGGGTGAAGACAGTGCATCGTGATGAGTTTTACTTCCTCATTGATTCTGTTTTTCTGGCCAGTTGTTGATTGTTTGCACACATGTACACTTTTGGTTGGTTTTCTGAAAGGAGAGTCTGTGTGGGATAGTGGCCCAGGGCTGTAGCCTGGTCCCCATGCCTGTCTGGGTCCCGGATGTAAAATCAGCCGGCTGCAGCACCTGCTTCATGGGGTTGTTCAGAGGATTAAATGCCTTTGTAGATGTAAATGTTTGAGGGTAACAACTGGCACACCATTTGTGCTCAGTAATGGTTAACAGTTACTGTTATTAATAAGCTTATAGTCTTGAGTGTAGCAGTAAGAAGCTTT
This sequence comes from Galagoides demidoff, assembly GCA_963574575.1. Taxonomy (NCBI): domain Eukaryota; kingdom Metazoa; phylum Chordata; class Mammalia; order Primates; family Galagidae; genus Galagoides; species Galagoides demidoff. The sequence continues at coordinate 54,805 of CAUYQV010086978.1, read as the reverse complement.
GGGTCTTAAAAAAGGGGTCATTTATTTCTGAGAACTTTTCTTTTTTTTAGAGATAGGGAAGACTTAACTGCCAGTAATTACAATCCCCCTTGACCTATAAGAGGAGTTTTAAATAGTGTGTTTAAAATAGATTGGCTTTGCAGGATAGACGGCTACTTTTTTGGCGCATGTGCTCCTGATCTGGAAGTAGCAATTAGAACGTAATAGTCGTGAGGTTGCCAACTGATGTTGATAGGAGGTATGAGTGTGCGTGTGAGCTGGTGTGACATCCTGATGATTGCCTTGATTTACCCTTTCTGGGGTCTGTGTCTGGGAGGACCCTCCCAGTCTCTTCTCCTGTCTTCCTCTAGAATTAGCCTCCTTTCTATTTGGATGTACTGGAGCGCATCCCCTGGCAGGCACAGGCTTCCCACCAAGTTGCCACAGACTTGGCCATGTGCTTCTCCTTCTTGATGGATGGTCTTTGCAGAGGCTGTGAGATGATAGGACCAGCATGGCAGTTGGGGCACTTCACAGAGAGGACAGAGTTGCAGAAACTTTTCCAGATCAATAGAGGTTCCAACAGAGCTTAAGTGCATTTGTTTCTTTTACTTGAGAGGAAGGGGAGAAGCTCTCACAGAGGGCCTCTGGTATCTGGGGTTGGCCTCCGTGTTTGTCTCTGCACCTTCCCAATTGTCCCTTCCATGCTGACAGCCTTTCTGTTCTGAAGGTGAACTCCTGGGATTAAAACAAAACAAAATAAGACCCCCCCCAAAACACACATTCACATAAGGCAAACTTCAATGCCTATAGGAGTTTGGATTTTGTCTGCTAAAGATTTCTTAAGAAATTTACATTTCCATAGTAGTTGGAGAATACTATGGAGAGAATAGTAAAAGAGAGCTTTGTTGTCCAAGGATTTATCAGAGATTTCAATTATTAGGAGGTGATCACGAACGAGGTCTTGGATAACTTGAGGTTTTGCTGAGGCGCCCATTTTAATCACTTTTCCTATCCTCCTGAGAGTGATTCAGTAACCTGCTGAGTGGGCTGGGCCTGGCGCTTAGCCCACAGCCTGGAGGCTCTGTGAGCCTGTTCTCAAAGTTTCAGAGACAGGAGGGGATTAAACACTCGACTTCTTTTTGGAAATGGTCCTGAAAAGAACACTAACCACTGCTGCTGGTGAGAGGAATTAAGAGAAAATGAAGATATCTGAGAAAGTCATAGTTTTTATCATGGAAAAAGAAGCTTTGGATAAAGTATGAAATGTAAAAGTTGGTAATGGTTTGGATCCATGATGGAACCCCAACCCAGAAAAGGGAATTCCTGTAGCCACTTTGAGAATGTACTCAGGTGAATGTATTTTTCTTGCTTCTGAAGTTTTACACATACAATCTTTAAAGATATAAAGAGGTAACTTACAATTTTTAGTTCTTGGAAAAATTAATAAAATATAGTCATAATTGAAAACACGGAGATTTGCCCAGAGCTCTCGGGGCCAGTAACTGATGGCTTGTTTATTTCGAGCATCATAAAGGATGAGATGGAGAGTTCAGAGCTGTACCCTGAACATCAATGAAGTCAAGTATTTTATCCTATTTTTTGATTCTGTTACGTTTGGCTTCCTTTGAATAATCTAGTACAGATGGAGTTAAATGTTTTAGGAATTCAAGAGTGGTCTAAGGCTGGTGGGTTTGGAGGAAGTATGCCTTTTCTCTTTCTATTACAGTCAGTGTAATATGTTGGGTTACTGCCATAGCTGAGTATAATTTGGGGACATAATTTATATCAATAAGCAATTGATTGTTGGGCGTATTTCAAGTATCTTAAGTGAGACTGAGAAAGTGATTGAATTTCTGGCCATAGATCACACCAGATTCTTCTGAGTCTTTTGTAAACATTAAAACCAAATGAACAAAGAGGCTCTTGCTAAGGATTCATAATTCTGACTTTGCGCTGCCACCCCTGTGTATAACCAGAAAAGGCCATTTCCCAGCCCTTGAATGTTGAAGGGCGGCCATACGGATAAGCCTGAGTTCAGCACATTTCTGAGGCACAGCAGCTATCGGGTTGGTGTGTTTCCTGCCCCGCGATTATTTTTGTATAGCTAAAAAATATTACAACCAATTATCCTAGCTCCATAACTTTTGTTTTCAAGAAGGAAATTAGTCTTCAGTATTACCTCTTAAAACTTAATAGACTAATATAAAGCTGTATTTCTTTCCTCCCTTTTTGGAGGAATAAGTCATATTTTGAGATGCTGTAAGTCAGTATTTATGAATGCCTTCAACATCGGTTCCAATATTCATCCAGATCTATAATTTTCTCTTTTTTCTTGTCTGATATTTCCAGAATTACATGTGGCTTCTATAGATATCTTTAAATCAAAGCAACTGAGTGTAAGCCATACCAATTAAAATAGAAATTTCTATTGGGGGGATAATGAAAGTGTCTTTCTTAGTGTCAAAATAGCCCTTAAAAATATTCACCTAGAAACTGTAGAGTTTGTTATTGTTGAAATGATCGTATTAAATTCAAACCCTAGCTTGGTGAGTAACTTTTTCTTTTAGTTTCTTAAAGATCTTTGTGTATCATTTACTATAATATGTTAATTATGGAGCTATCATATCCCTTCTGTTGATTTATTCAACCATATCCTGTATGTGAGCAGTGTAGTAGGTGCCAACTGTCCAGGGACAGTGAGAGACTCAAATCACTTGTTCACATCGAGTATACAGACTGTTGGGAAAGAAAGGGACTGAAAGGAATTCACTCTGCCTGGAGGGGATGTTGTGCAAGGTAGGGAGAAGCCAGCACTGAGTCTGGACAGAGCAGTGAGCCAGGAGGGGCCTCGTAGGTAGGGTGGTGACCTTGCAAACTGGAATACTAGGAGAGACTGTTGCAGGCAAACTGACAGGTATGGTTGTCCTGCTCACTGGGCTGAGGAATTTGCATACTATTCAAAAGGCAGTAAACAAGAGACCAGAGAAGGTTTTCAATCTAGAGAGAGATGTAATAAAAACTTGAGGAGGGCAGCAGGGTTAGAGAGGGCAAGAGGGGAGGTATGGATTGCAGGTTAGGGCTGCTCCAGGATCCAGGCATGGGAAGGTGACGGCCTGGAGCAGAGGAGACCAGTGGAGAGGGCAAAGAAGTGGGTAGCGCTGAGGTGTGCCTGGCTGACAGATGGTGGAAGTTGCTAGTGCATGGCGGATGAGTGAAAGTTTCTGAGTAGGAGAGGGTGCTGTTTGCAGAGCTCCATTTTGGATATGTTGAATTTGAAGTATTTATGCAGATACACAAGTAAAGATGTTTGATAGGAGTTTTTCCCTTTATGTGTGAACCTGAACACCAGCCTGTACACACCAGCGTTGTTGCTTACGGCTTTTAATCCCTGTAAAGATCCTGAGCACATAGATTCGCTCAAGAGTTCATGTCAGTCTTGGGTAATTAGTTGCTATTCTGAGCCTTGTGAAAAGCAGAATAGCTGCTTCTTAAATCTGGCTGTGGAATGGGGAACCCATCTCCCTACCATGGCAGTGTTTCTTGGTCCCTGTCAGGACTGCAGAGTATGTGGGTGTCTCTGCACCAGAAGTGTCCCACATCAGAGCTCCTCATTTTGAACAATATTTATAGCTTCTTGCAGAATTCTACTTCAAAAATACCTAGTATTTATAAAAGCACTTATTCCAAAGAGCTTGCCTATATTTTCCAGTTTATCCCTAGAATATGCATGTGCAGTGGGCAAGAGGCAGATTAGCATTCTAAATGACAATGAAAAATAGACACATCCAGGCGGTGCCTGAGGCTCAGTGAGTAGGGTACAGGCCCCTTAGACCAAGGGTGGCGGTTTGAACCTGGCCCCGGCCTAACTACAACAAAAAATAGCCGGGCGTTGTGGTGGGCACCTGTGGTCCCAGCTACTCGGGAGGCTGAGGCAAGAGAATTGCCTAAGTCCAAGAGCTGGAGGTTGCTGTGAGCTGTGATGCCACAGCACTCTACCGAGGGCAACAAAGTGAGACTGTCTCAAAGAAAAAAAGAAAAATAGACACATCCGACATTGCTTTCTGAATGATTTATCAGCTAATGTTTATATTAGCCAATGTTTAGATTTTTAATGTACATCAATAGAAAAGTTTCTCCTTAAGCTCCTGGATAATTTCAGAAGCAGATTATCTGGTTCATGTCCAATATTTATTTGCATTTGTGGATAGATACAAATATCATGCCTTTCCCCAGAGTGTTTTATTTTTATTTTTGTTTTAATTAATTAATTAATTTTGAGACAGAGTTTCACTTTGTTGGCCTGTATAGGGTGCTGTGGCATCATAGCTCATAGCAACCTTAAACTCCTGGGTTCAAGTGATTCTCTTGCCTCAGTCTCCGTAGTAGCTGTGACTATAGGCACCTTCCACCACGCCCGGCTAGTTTTTAGAGACAGGGTCTCACTCTTGCTCAGGCTGATCTCAAACCTATGAGCTCAAGCCATCCACCCACCTTGGCCTCTCAGTGTGTTTCAAATGGTACTGATTGACTTTAAGTTTGGTACTATAGATTTAGCCAAAGACAAAATCGGGAATGACTTTTCTTAAGCATGTCTAATTCTTATTAAAATTAAAGTGTTTACTTAAAAATCTATACCAAAGAACAGGGAAGTTTCATGATAAAATACATTATGCCGAATTTGAGTATTATTACTAAAGCTTTCCGCTTTGGATGTAGTAGTTAAAATTGTAGTATCTCAGCCAGGCACAGTGGCTCACACCTGTTACCCTAGCAGTCTGGGAGGCCAAGGAGGGTGGATCGCTTGAGTTCAGGAGTTTGAGACCAGCCTGAGCAAGAGTGAGACCCTGTCTCTACCAAAAATAGAAAAATTAGCCAGGTATGTTGGTGATTACCTGTAGTCTCAGCTTTTGGGAAGGATGAGGAGAAGAGGATAGCTTGAGCCAAAAGGCTGAAGTTGATGTGCGCTATGATGTCTTGGAACTCTACCCAGGGCAACAGAGTGAGGTGCTGTCTCCAAAAGAAAAAAATTGCAGTATCTCATGTTTGAAAGAGTGTTTATTACTTATTTATCTCCTACCTTATCCTTCTTCCTCCAAAAAGATTTAAAGTATCTTAGGGAGATACATAAACATAATTTAATTAAAAGAAAACTAAATGAAAAAAAATGGAGAAAGAATAAAAGTAACTTAAGCTGAAGGTGGGTGTGTAAGAATTAAGAAGATGTTTTGGAAGGTATAAGAAATTCAAACCTGATTCTGACCTATTGAAAGATTAAACTATAAATGTTATTTTTAATTGAACACTCTTAGGCCCTCTGTCCTGAATACCCTGCCCTACCCCCTTTCTTTTAAATCAGGAAAAGGAAACTATTCAAGCACCTTGACCTAAGTATATAGCCTTTAAAATTTTTTAGGTAGTGTATTTTTATTTTTACATAGACTATCTTTTATTTTGGTCTCTTTTACTGACTTACTCAGTTATACAGCAGTTAGTGACAGAGTTCATTAAAACAGATATCCAAAATCTTTTATTCAACAATTCCTTGATTTAGAACAACAATTCTTGGCCCTCTTAGCCTCAACAAACTTCTTTCATTAAAAAAAAATACTTTGGTAATGCTTCTTATACTGAAATATAATCTATCTACACATATAATTTCAAAGAATCAGTGTGTTCTCTAATTGTAAAATAGATGAGAAATAAGAAGAGTGCAACTTACAATAAAATTAAGATTTGTTTTGCTATGTACATTCTTGGATAGACCTCCACTAGAAGGTACACAGAAGTCGTCAAATGCTTACACCTATTAGAAGGATCACCAGCAGTGCCCATACAGATAAACCAGCCAGGTTGCATGGGCTTTTCAAACACAATAATCCCCATTGCTATTGGTGACCCAGTTTTCTGAAATGAGAATGAACTCAAGGCAACATTTCAAACAAAACAAAAAGTTTAGTTTGTTCCATGTCCAGTTGTAATCCTGGAAAATTCAGCTTTTATTAAAACCGGGCAGTTTTGTGTTTCTATGCAAAATGGAGTTCTGTTCTAAATGCAGATAATTACAAACAGACATTCCCCAGCATGGATGTTCGGCTAGCATCGGAAGCCCCTACAGGAAAGGAGCACATCCATGGGGCTCTGCCCCTGCACTGTGGGACTTGCAGCATCCCCAGAACCTCAGTATCAGTGGCACCTTCTTGGGCAAAACTGCCTTATGAATATCCCTGTTGACCAGGAGAAGAAGGTGGAAAAAATGCAATCGAAAGTTCATATTTGGGGTTGTCTTTCCTTTAGGCCCAGAATGTAGCATTTGGGGGCTAAGTTCTAGAAACTGAAAAATCTTAAGCCCCCCAGCTGACCGAATGGGCCACTCTGTTGGTCAGGGGAACCCCAGAAATACCCTTATGCTCAGAATGTAGCATTTGAGGGCTAATTCCTAGAAACTAAAAAAACTTAAGCCTCCCCAGCTATCTGAATGGACCCCCTGTTGGTCAAGGGTACCCCACCCCTGAGTTGCTGGACATGCATAGGGAGGTCAGACACACCTCTACATGCTTCTTCCCTTCTTGGAGATGCCCTTAACTCATTTACAGGCCTACAGCTGTGCAAGACAGAGCTTAAACCACACCTGCAGGTCATCCATTTACTTAGCAGAACTCCCAAGTCTGGGTATAGTTGGGTGGCTTGCCTCTAATTAACAGATTTTCTTATCTTAAAACATTCCAAGCCTTTAGGCAAAGCTTGATATCTTTAATCAATCACACATCAAAGAATCTTTAAACCCACCTATTACCTATAATACTCCACTTGGAGATGTCCTGCCTTTTGAGAACAAACCAATGTGTGCCTTCCAGGTATTGATTTATGACTTTAGGAGTAGTTCCTGTCTCTCTGAAATGTATAAAACCCAACTGTCACCCAGTTAAGGTGAGACCACTTGCTCAAGGATTTTGGGGTGTGGCTCTCTGGGCGGTGGTTATATATATTCAGCCCAGATAAACCTCTTTAAATTATTTTGCAGGGGCTGGGCGCAGTGGCTCACTCCTGTGATCCCAACCACTCTGGGAGGCTCAAGTGGGTGGATCTATTAAGCTCAGAAGTTCGAGACTAGCCTGAGCAAGAGTGAGACCCCATCTCTACTAAAAATAAAACAGACTAACCAGGTGTAATGGCAGGCACCTGTAGTCCCAGCTACTCAGGAAGCTGAGACAAGAGGATTACTTGAGCCCAAGAGTTTGAGGTTGCTGTGAGCTGTGACACCACTACATTCTACCCAGGGTGACAGAGTGAGACTCTGTCTCAAACAAAAAAATTATTTTGCAGAGTTTAGGTTCTTTACCATAGACAGTCCCTAGGGAATTATGAGTGTAAGTCTACTTTCCTGTTCAAAAAACAGTAGAAGGAAATCTGAGCTGTAAGGGGCACAGGTGAGGGCAAGACCAGAGGTGGGTCACAGGGGTGGAGAAGTTGGGAGCCTCGGGAAGTTGAACTAGACTTTGAATTTAGCCCTGTATGATTTGTAGTCCTGTCTGTAGCTGTGTGATCTCAGAAAAATCCTTTTAAACTCTCTGAAGTTCTGCTTCACCAGTAGACACAAGTACCTAACCCTAATTTATAGGGTCATTGTGAGAATTAATAGGATAGTAATGTATTAAAGTACCTGATATTGTGCCTCCAACTAAGTTGTACTTAAAAACAGCTAGTTTCTCCAGCTTCCCGCCTCTCCTGTAGAGATTTATAGTAATGGAGTTTGCATTTCAAAAGGGGGGATGGGGATGTAAGGATGTTAATTGGGTCAAATTTTTTATTTTTAAGGTAGAACATGAGAGACACAGTGTGCCCCATACCCTGAAGCTTCCTGAATTTTTGTTGAAATGAAATCCTCTGTATTTCCAATTAGGATTTTATAATTCAGAACATAAAGATTACTTTATAAAATCGTGAAAGAGTGTGCGGCCATACCACCTTGAACAAGCCCTGCCTTTTCTAAAATTACAAAAGAAATACTTTTCTGAAGAAAATGTATTTATATCAAAAAATATACAGTGGAGTAGACAGAGGTAAGGTGACCACTCAAGGGACTACAATAAACTGGTCCACACGTGGAAGTGGTCATCATAAGGAACTAGGCCTGCCGCACTGATAGGTCCATGTAGTGCATGTCCAGTATATGACAATTAGGTCAGCGTAAACAGGTGGTCAGCCAGGGAGGTTCTGCTATACTGGCTCAGGGCAGTGCAGCGTGTCTTTAATGTAGGACCTTTGGTACCGATTGTGACGCTCTCCATTTTATTTGACTGACATTCGTTGGACCTTTCCTATGAGTCATGTCCTGCCTAGAAGGAAGCTTACTAACATGCAAGGAAGATTCAGAACATACTGAAACTATTTAATGTGCGTGATGCTTCAGCTGAGATAGATAATGTGTTGTTGAAAAAAATTATCAACCCAGAATTCTCCTAGTTAATATCAATTCTCCATCGAAACACTGTAGTTCTTTATCTGCCCTGAAGGAGAGAATTTCCAATGGAGAGAAGACTTTGTCCTCTTCTCTTTTTTCCAACACTCAGGAAGTCATTTGACCTTCTTTTTATTAGATGAGGCGGTATGCTTAGGGATGTCCAGGTTTGTTTCTAAGCTACTCAGAGTGGGGTTGTTGGATAGGTCCATGGGGCATATGTTTTTTTTTTTTTTTCTTTTTGGCCAGGGCTGGGTTTTTTTTTTTTTTTTTTGAGACGGAGCCTCAAGCTATCCCCCTGGGTAGAGTGCCATGGCATCACAGCTCATAGCAACCTCCAACTCCTGGGCTCAAGCGAGTCTCCTGCCTCTGCCTCCCAAGTAGCTGGGACCACAGGAGCCCATCACAATGCCTGGCCATTTTCTGGCTGCAGCCGTCATTGTTGTTTGGCGGGCCTGGGCTGGGGATTCGAACCCACCACCTTAGGTGTACGTGGCTGGCGCCTGTGTGGCACCTTAGCTGATTGAGCCACAGGCGCCGAGCCTAGAAATCTTACATCTTAAAGTAAATGAAAATATTAAATCTTAGCCAGAATTTTCTCGTTCAAATGATGTTAATTGCTCTAAATATTGGGATTAGTCAGTGTATTAGTTTCCTATTGCTGCTGTAACAAATTATCACAAACTTAATTGCTTAAAGTAATATAAATTTATCATTTTATAGCCCTGAATCCAGCTTGGTTTTCACTGGTTGAAACAAAATGTTGGCAAAGCAGTCCTCCCTCAAGAGCTCTAAGGGAAAAATCCACATACATACATACATACATACATACACACGCACACACACACACATATATATATTTGCCTTTTTCCTTCTTTGTCTTCAAAATTATCAGCTGAGAATCTTCAAATCTTTCTTTGGTTCCTCATTCTATAGCTTTCAGTCGCTCCAATCTCCAGCTTCCCCATTATAAGGATGTCTGTGATTATATTGGGCCCACTTCAACAATCCAGGGTGACCTCCCTATCTCAAGATCCTGAACTTAATCATATTTGTATCATCCCTTTCCCCAAACAGAGTAGCATACAAAGTTTCAGGGGTTAGGACATGGGCATCGTGCTCTGAGGTGGTGTGGGGAGATTATTTAACCTACTGTGGTCAGGTAATATTTTTCTATTTTACATTGTAAGCTAGTGAAAAAGAGGTTTCAGGGAATGTCTCAGTTTGTTTTATGTTGTTGTTATAAAGAAAACCACAGATTGTGGCATGTATAAAGTAAAGAAATTTATTTTCTCACAGTCTTGGAGTCTGGGAAGTCCAAAACCAAGGTGCTGGCATCTGATGATGGTCTTCTTGCTGCCTTATCCCATGGCCAAAGGTAGAAGGGCCATGTTAGGCAAGGGAGCACCAATGGGGACAGAACTCATCCTTCCATAAGGAACCCAGTTCCAACCCAATTATGACAATGAATCTATTCCCACAATAACAGTACCACTCCATTTGTGAGGACAGTTCCTAGGACCTTCCATTAGGCCCCGCCTTCTAACACCACTGTGTAGGGGATCCAGTTTCCAACACATTAACTTTGAGGGATGCATTCAAATCATAGCCGGGCATTTCAAAGTTAAACTATTTGTAAGCAAGCATTTTAAGAACAGTTTATTTTTCAACCAAGCTAAATGTAAATAGTCATTATTATATAACAAGTACTTTTGGGGGGGAAGCTAATAATGAAATAAACTAACAGTAATGAATTGAGCACCACTTCCTGGCGATATGCATGGTAATCATTCTCCAAAGATGTGTTTCTGTTTACCTCTTTGATGAAATAAATAGGAGTCTTTCACTCAAATAGTAAAGAATAATAAAAAATAAAAACACTTAATATTAGTCACTGCGACTCAGAGGGTTTGTGATTTACAGTTCTAAAAGCTTTGCACTAAACCAGGAAGTTGCAATAATATTTAAATCAATGTCATTCAGATGTCTTTGCAAGGCAAACAAAGCTCTACCAACTGAACAACCAAACCACTGTTCAAATTAATCAGTAGGAACTTGATAAATTCCACTGATGTAGAAAATTAGCACTTTGCATGTTTCCCAGATTTTGATTTCATTTGGGTGTCTGGTCATGAATTATAAGCACTCTTCTTGGACTCGAGCTATTTCACTTGAAATCCATTATTTCTAGCAGAATTATGAGTCTTGTTAGGGAAATGCCAGCTATTTCCATTTTGAGCATCTGCACTGCAGTTCTATTATTAACACGGAGCTCATTTTAAAAAGGGGGAAGAATTGGATTTGTGTCTTTGGGGCGGTGGGGGAGGGGCGGGTGGCAGCGACTGGAGTGTCAGTGAAACAAACAAGCTCACAAGGCTGCTTCCAATTGACACAGCTGTCATGTAAATATCTGTCCCTGCTGTGTAGCTCAGGGATCCCGAGCTTGAAGACCTTATAGCCATATGTAAACAATGCGATGTTCACGACAGGTTTACAGCGCTGCAGAAAACACGTGCAGCTGTTTTATCCTCATTCCTATAGTGAGATACAAATGTTCAGGAGGCAGATCACAGATGCTTAGAACTGAGTTTTCGGAGCTCACCACGCTAGTCCCGCTTTTGTGATGCACTTCATATGGCTGCCTTCAGGGTCAGGCAGTAACAGCCCGCGGTGCGCGCACTTCTGTGCAGGCGCCCTGCTGGCTCCCTCTGCTCTTTCTTCCTTTCCTCCAGCTTCAGCCCGATTGTTTCCCTTGAGTAGCAGTTAGGCAAAGCAACTCTTTCACCACTGGATGCAGAGGAGACGTCTGACCCATGCTTCCGCATGCTACATTGATCAGAGGGCTCCCCCATTAAAGAATCAAAGGGGCCAATGCCCAGATAGGTCATTTACTCTGTTCTCTGCCTACTGGTCTCCTCTTTTCCTAGAGTTCTTTCCAGTATTTAGCCCAGGCTTTCGCAAATGGATCAAACAGCAAACAAAGTATTGTTTCAGCCAAGGTTCACTTAGTAGAAGTGAAAGCACCTGTGGGTGTGACATGGGAAACAATTACTATGCACATGTCAGGGTGAAGAAGAATTTGGCTTTCCCTTTCAATTCTCGAAATTAAAACTGAGGTGACTATGCACATTTTTCAGGTCAATAAACAACTCTGGATATTTACCCTGATTGTTTCTGTAAGCGTAATATTTGACAATCTGAATTTTACAGCCCAAACTTTTTTTTTTTTTTTTGAGACGGAGTCTCTCTAAATCACCCTGGGTATCACAGCTCACAATAACCTCAAACTCTTGGGATTAAGCAACTCTCTTACCTCAGCCTCCCAAGTAGCTGGGACTATAGGTGCCCACCACAACACCAGGATATTTTTTGGCTGCAGTTGTCATTGTTGTTTAGTTGGTCCAGGCTGGGCTCAAACCCGCCATCTCTGGTGTATGTGGGCTACTCACTGAGCTACAGGAGCTGAGTGTACAGCCCAAAATTATTTTATGTTTTCTAGTCACAGTATATTTTGTGGACATAAGTCAAATGGCAAGGCTGATTTTTAAACCAGTTTTTTTTCCCCTCTCATTTGAGCCACTTCCATAGAGGCAGTTAGATTTTTGAGCTCTACTATTAGACTACATCAGTTTAAATCCAGACATAATCACTTATGAAATCGGAGACTTTGGGCAAGTCATTATCTAAGCTTAAAATTATTTTACTGTAAAATGGGGATAATGAAAGTAGTCATGTCTAATGGTTATTTTGAGGATTAACTGGACAATCCATACCAAGTCTTTAATTTCTGGCACATAAAAAGCACCCAGTAAACATGAACCATAATTATGATGCTAAGATTTTGAAGAATACTGATATAAGTTAAAAACTCTTATTCAAAAAAAGGCTTACCAGTAATCCACACATATGTTCTCTCCCAACATTTAACCCTGTCAACTCTAGAGACTTAGACCCACCTGCAATCTCCCCTGAGAATCACCATCTTTTATGGATCCAAGATGATTCATATTATCCAGGAAACCTTCCATCCCCTTCCATAAATCTAGAATTCTTACCATTTTATAAAAAATGCTGGTGCACAGATTTAAAAGCAACTCAGAACTTGGGGAATTTTTATTTTTAGGAAAATGGATTAGAAGCTCTAATTGATGGACATACCAGGTTGGGTTGTTGAGTAGTACGAGTTCAAAAGCTCAGCTACAATCAGAGTCAAAACAGCTTCTGTAACTAGGGACATGAATTTAAATACCCTGAGAATGTTTTTCTCTTTGAAAAAGTTTGATCTGAGCTCTAACAATGGAAACACAAGTCAACCGGGGAACACTGCACCTCCTGAATTGATCAACTACTGAGACCCAGTAAAATGAGGCTTTTGATAAAAATGCCCCAGGGACCCACAGAAAAAATGAATCCATTTGTGTGTTAAAATTGATAGAGGAATGTAATGAGGATGCATGTTTTCCAGTCCTTTTTATTAACAGACTATTTTTTAGAACAGTTTTAGCAACACAGTGAAATTGATGAGAAAGCGCAGTGGTCCTATGTACCAGCTACCTGTGCACATACACAGCCCCTCCCATAATCAATATCCCACCCCAGAGTGAGATATTTATTGCAATTAATAACCTATTTTGACACAATATTTCCACAAAAGTCCATTGTTTGTAGAAGGGTTCACTATTGATGTTGAACTTTCTATGGGTTTTTAAAACATTTTTTATGGTTATCATTGTACATTTTTATGGATTTTAACAAATGTGTGACTAGATCGATCGCCATTATAGTATCACACAGGATAACCTCAGCCTTAAAAAGCCTCTGCATTATGTGTATCTTCCCTCTCTCCTAATCCTGACAGTAACTTTTTTTTTTTTAATAGTCTCCGTGGCTTTGCCTTTTCCAGAATGTGATACAGTTAGAATCACACAGTGTGTAGCTTTTTCAGATTGACTTCTTTTACTTGGTATCATGCATGGAAGAGTCCCCCAAGTCTTTCTGTGGTTCAATAGCTCATTTATTTTCAGGGTTGAAAATATTCTATTGTCTGGATTACCAATTTATTTCTCCATTTACCTACTGAAGGATATCATGGTTGCTTTCAAATTTTGGGAAATAAGCTTCTATAAACATCCATGTGGCATTTTTTTAGAGGACATAAGTCTACAATTCATTTGGATAAATACCAAGGAACACATTGGTGGATTGTATAGTAAGCTAATGTATAATTTTATTAAAAAACTGCCAAACTGTATTGCAAATTGGCTGAGCTATTTTGTATTCAAACTAGCAATGAAGGAGAGTTACAGTGCTCCACATCCTGCCAGCATCGGGTGTTGTCAGTGAGGTTTTAGCTATTCCAATAATTGGGTACTGGTATCTCATTGTTGTTTTAATTTGCAATTTTCTAATGAATTTATGATGCTGAATACTTTTTCCTATGTTTACTTGCCGTCTGTGTATACTTTCTTTGTTGAGGTTGGTGTCTATTCAAATTTTCTTGCCTTATTTTTTTAATTCAGTTGTTTATTCTTTTTTTCTTATGCTTTAAAAACCTTCATAATATTATGGGCATACTAATGTTTTTGATTACATAGATTACTCTCATAATGCTTGAGTCGTAGCCCATTGCCCAGACAGTGTTCATTGTACCCATAAGGTACATTTCACCATCCTCTCCCTGGTTGATTTCTATTTCCCTCTGTGCACACGTGTGCCCATTGCTTAGTCCTGATTTAATAGTAAGTGATGTTTGTTTTTCCATTATTTAGACACTTCTCTTATGATAATGGGTTCCAGTGCCATCCAAATTCTTGCAAAAGGCATTAATTCATTCTTCTTCACAATTGTGTAGTATGCCATAGTATAAATGTACCACATTTTCATAATTCACCACTCATTAATTGATGGGCACTTGGTTTGCTTCCACATGTTTGCAATTGTGAATTGTGCTGGAATAAACATTTGAGTACAGGTGTCTTTCTGATAAAATGACTTCTTTTCCATTGGGTGAATACCCAGTAATGGGATTGCTGGGTCAAATGGTACATCTACTTTTAGTTTTTAAGGACTCTCCAGTGTTTTGCATAGAGGCTGTACTAACATGCTGTTCCACCGACAGTATGGTAATGGTCTTTTCTCTCTGCATCCACACCAGCCATCTATTGTTTTCATTTTAAATGAGGCCTTTCTGAATCTAAAATAATGTTTATTTGATTTAGTAACACTCATCTTAAGACTATGGATATTCCTAGCCCTTTGGGAGGCCTACCCAGGAGAATGGCTAGAGTGTAGGAGGTTGGAGTAAGCTATGATGATGTCACTGTACTTTAGCCCAAGTGACAGAGAGAGACCTTGTCTCAAAATAAATAAAATAAAATAAAATAAAATAAAATACTAGGGGCTTTCTAGATGTATTTTTACATACTGCCCAGAAAAGAGGAATCACACCATGACTCATTTGCTGATTTTTGAAATCCTTGAAGAGAATTAGAATTGCTAGCAATCCTCATAATATTGGCTTGCTGGGTTTAGGAGCACCTTGGGATATTTGTAAAACCACAAATCCCTGGCCTCCACCTCCTAGATATTCACTTTTCAAAATATTATGGCCCAGTAAGTTTCAATGACTTACCCAGGGGTATGCAGTTAGCTTGAGTCCAGCTGAAATGAAATTTTCTAGCTCACATTGCAGGGTTCTTTCTATTACAGAGACTACAAAGACTGAAAGCATCTCTAACATTTTTGGTAGATTACAGTGTAGACAGAATCTCTCCTCTGCCGAATCATTGGTCTTGGAGATTTGAAGAATGAATCCAAGGACCATGAGAGCAAGTGAAGGACAGATTTTATTGATAGATAAGGATAGAAAGGACAGAACTTTGGCACCCCCAAGGTCCCCAGGTGGGTAGCCCATGTGGGCCTTCTGTCTAGGGGTTTATGTACCACTTTTCCTGCCCTGTGGGCAGGGGTTTTTTTTGGAGATGGGATGTCATAACCACTTGGCACCAGAAGCTTGAGAGAGGAAGTTAATTTTAAAACTGCCCTGGTGTAAAATATGGTCTTGTTTTGTTTAGGGTGTGTTCTCTGCTCTGGGAGTGGCAGCTTAGATGGGATTCTAGTCAGACTGGCATTTGGACCCACTTGGACCCAGAGAATATGGTTAAGCTTGCTTAGGTCTAGAAATGGGGGTTCACATCCAGCCCTGAGTGGGGGCGGGGAACCCTGTATCAGAAGAATTTTTAGTTTTTAAGAAAAGATGACATGCTACTAACAAGAGGTATTTTGAGAAAGACTTGACATTTTGATGCATTTTGCTAGTATATTTAATAGGAAACCATCTCACCCTGAATACATTTATGTTTGTATAATTGGCTCAACCATGGAAAGTTTCATGCATGTAAAGACTTGTATTTACTCATTATTTTTATTTATTTATTCATTGATTATTTGGGGTTCATTCAGGGTGCAAAGAATTAGATTACACTGTTTGCATTGGTTAGGTAAAGTCCCTCTTACAATTGTGTCCATCCCTCAAGAGGTGGCTATACACCGTAACTCCCATTTTCTTCCCCTCCCACCTCCTCATTCTCCTACCCCCCACCTTGCATTGATTTGAGTTTTTCTCTTATGTGGCTATGTATTAGGTCATCTACTGGGTTCATATTAGAGTTGAGTACATTGGATTCTTGCTTCTCCATTGTTGTGATGCTTTACTAAGAAGAATGTGTTCCACCTCAACCTGGGTTAATATAAAAGATGCAAAGTATCCATCTTTTAAAATGACTGAATAGTATTTCACAGTATACATATACCACAATTTGTTAATCCATTCCTAGGTTGGTGGGCATTTAGGTTGTTTCAGCATTCTGGCGATTGTAAAGTGAGCTGTGATAACTAGTCTAGTGCAAATGTCCTTATGGCAAAGTGACATTTTTCTTTTCTTCTGGGTAGATGCCTAGTAAGGGGGTTGCAGGATTAAATGGATGGTCTAATTTGTTAGTCATCATTTTTACATAGCACTTACCTGTCCATAATGGATTCTAATGATTGAATAGCTAAATTAGCACTACTAACAATAACTAATATTCACTGAGATAATTGTTAAATGCTGGTACTATTCTAAACCCACACACATTTTTTGTGTCATAAGAAATTCATGAGGTAGAGAATATTATTATGTATAAACTAGTGAATAAAGAATAAATGAGGGAGTGATAAACAGACACTATAAGCAATCAAGCCACTATTTGGGACTTATTAATTATAGGTTACTGGAAACTATACTAAATGCTTTAAATGCATAAGAGCATATTCCAAATTGCTAGCACAAAACTTCATAAATAAATATCTGCACAATTGTGATAAAAATGCAAATGAATACAGCAACAGTTACAAAATAATAACTAATATAAAGTTATTCCAAAAAGGAAAAATAATTAAGAACTTATGTTATGTGATTAACAACCTTCAATGGCATCTGGATTTGCTGATTTTGTGTGCCTTTAAGAGAACTAATGAAATTAAAAAATATCTTTCATCTCTGAAAGAAGTGTTTACTTTAGCTAAATAAATCCATTAATAAGGTCAAAAATCAATTCATATTATTAGAGATATCCTCCTTCAAGGGCTGCAGTTTTCAAATATTTTTATTAATATTGCATTCTAAGCAATGCATCTATCTTAAAGGAAATTCTCAAGACATATTAAACTTCATAGTGTATGTGGTTCTTCTAATTTCACATTTGATAGACTCAGTCTCACATTTGTTGTGAAAAAAAAAGTGGTTATTTACTTAGGTTTAGCTTGTGACTTTAATTTGAAGGTTTCCATATCCTTGCTGATACTGGTAATTTTCAGTATGTGCTAGAAATAATGACTGTGTTTGTGACGCACTGAATGTTTTTATACTGTGCTCTCTCTCTAATGGGGTCACAACATATTTAAACACAAGGTATTTGTAGTCAATCTGGTATCTACGAACAAAAGAGAATGCACAGAATTTTAGTTTGAGATCTTAATAAATAAGAATTTCTTGTTCCTAGTGCCAGACACAGGTAGTGGAGAAAATTTGATGGAATAAATTGAGTCTTCCTTAATAGAAGGACTTCTGCTGGAACAAGGTTTTATATATCATGGGTACATAAAACCAAGAAAGAAGTGTTTCAAGCTGCTAATTTATTATGTATGCATTATATTATATTCTATAGCTCAGTGGCAGCAAACCAGAGCCCTGCCAACCTCTGCAGAATGCCATCTTACTGCTCCCTCATGGAATGAAGTATAGAACAAATCTACCAATCCTAATATGTCTGTGCTAATGAGATCTACTTGGTGAAATCCTTGTTCATTAAAAACCTAAGAACAGAAATAATGAGATACATGGGAATTGAAGTTCCAAAACATCTCAACACTAACACAATATAAATCATAGACAAATCATATTTAATAAATGTACTCAAACCACTTAACCATCATGTAGCCAAGGGTCCTGCAGTAAATAAATTCTGTCCTCCTCACTTCTAAGACACAAAACCCAGGCAATGCCTTAATTATATAGTGGCTGGGGAACAGGAGGTGACAGCCAGTAATGGATTCACAGCAGAGGCAAGCATTTTGCTATCTCTCCGACACTGTTGTTATACACGAATTAATGCCAAACACAAATCAAATATCCATCTTATTTTAAATTGTGTTTTCCACTTATGCAAACGTTTATTTTCAAGGAGCATGAAGGGTTTATATTTAAATCATACAAAGAGCAACAAAATTAAAAAAAAATTCCTATATTCTTCCAGGGAAATTCAAAAGCCCCTGACCCATCCTGTAATTTTATTTTATTGGAAATTACCCCTTACTAGATCTTACTGGGGACTCTCTCATGCCAAAAAGATGAAACGATCCTTATTTTGTTATTTAACGACTATCTGAAAGAGGGAAAGAAGAAAAGAAAAGAAGGAAGGAAAATAGTTCATTGAATGTCTTCTGGGTGCCAGATATTTTCACATTTAACATTTTATCAATTATGTGTGCCAGGTGTTATCACTGTGGTCCCCCTCAGTTTAAAATGAAAGATAAAAATATGAGGGTCATAAAAGGTCATGAATTTGTTTATAGTCATAGAGCATAATTATTTGTTTAAATAAATATTTTCTGAGTGGTTACTATATGCCTGGCATTATTCATAGTGCAAAAGACAAAGTGGTGATTCACAAAGTTCTGTCTATATTAAAGTTAAAATCCAATAAAAATTAAGATAGTTACAAATTGTGTTAAGTGCTATATGACAAAGGGGATGTTGTTGCAATGGAGAGTGGGTAGTGGGGACATCACTTAAGTTGGATAAATAGGCTAGTCTGTTATAAAAAGGAAATATTTGAGCAAAGATAAGGATGTTCGGGAATCAGTCAGGTGGAAAGCTCTGGTAATAGTGTGGCAAGATGGACAATAAATACAAATGTCTGGGAGGTAGGAAGTTATAGGGTGTATACAAAAAATAGGAAAACTAAACTTGTGGGAGGCAGTGAGCTAAGGTGAATTAAGGAAAGACTGGTGAAGGTAAGTTTGAATAAACAGGTCTTGGCCACATATTATAGGACCTTGTATAACATGATTAGGTACTTGGATTTTTATTGTAAATGCATTGAGAAGCTATTGATTTTTCTTCATTTGTTTAGTTTCAGGTCTTTAAAAATATTGTTTACATTGATTTTAAAAAACAGATTGCAGAGCTTCTGCTTTTGGCAATAGCTAACAATATATTGGGAATAATACTCCCACTGGGCCAGTCAAGAAAAGATGGACAAGATATAAAAATGGTCTGCTCGAATGTATTAAAGAGATAATAAAGCATGAGAAATGATAGGTCTTGAATTCTGTAGGAGAGGAAAGCCCAGGTAAGTGAGCCTCATATTTGGGTTTTTTTGCAAGAAGAATCTGCTAAACCAGAAGAAGTATTTGGGAGCTTGAGCAGTTGAGCAGATATTTAAAAGCCTTCTGGAGCCTGGAGAATGAAGATTATTCTTCAGTGTCTGCCACAGATAGGGGATTCTAGTGAAGAATTTAATAGGATAAAAGTGAAGACTATGGATTGAGACTGTGAAGAAACCTATCTTATTTGTAATCATAAATCAGAAAAAGATGAGCTGTGAAATCTACTCAAGCCCAGCTTCAAATAATATGAACTGTAATAAATTGATTAAAATGATCTTCAAATAATATGAACTCTAATAAATTTATTAAAATGATCTTGCCTTCCAGAAGCAAAGGCAAACCTTTGCTACATGAAAATGACATTCTCCTAAGCTTCAATTGGTTTTTATAATTTTTCACATGCAGTAGCCATACCAGAAACAAAAAGGGAACAATAGTAAGCCAGAACTATGATAAATAACAGCTATAGAATTAAAAAGTTAAAGAAGTCAGATTATAGAATGATCAAACATGTACTTCAAAAGAAACAACAGACAAGTTGAGAACTTGCAAGAGAATTGAAAAATCATAAAAAAGAAACTACCATGAAACTCTAGGTCTAAAAGATACAATAACGTAGATTCCAATAGGTTAAAGAGAGAGGGGCTTTTGCAATAGTCTAGATAGAGATAAAAGGAAAATAAGAAAATAGAAAAGCTGGTTAAAAGAAAATCTCAAGAACAAAAGAGAAAAGCAGAAATATAGACAAAAGAAAACAAGGATATAGGAGGTATAGTTGAAGGCTAAAATTTAGAACTTGAATTCCAGAAGAAAAAGTAGTGGAGGAGGAAACATAAGCAACATGTGAAGAAATCATTTCCCAACCCCGATGACATCAAGTTAAAGATTCATGAAAACCTATATACCCAGAGAAAAGAAAGAAAGTGAGACATCAAGAGAATGGAGAAACAAAAATGAATATAACAAATATAATATAATGCATACAAATAAACCTATATACCCAAATATATGTATGCATTATATTATATTATATTTGTTTATATATTTGAAAACCTATATACCCAGAGAAAAGAAAGAAAGAGAGACATCACAAGAATGGAGAAACACAAATTTGAAAACTTATATATCCAGAGAAAAGACACAAATTTGAAACAAACACAATTTGTTGTGCTAAATGGGACCCAGTCAATCAACATCTAAGTGTACATATGGAAGTAAATCTCAATGAAAAATCAAGCTGTGGGGAGGGAGAAGGTGGGAATGGGTAAATTCACACTTATTGGGTATTGTGCATACTATCTGGGTGAAGGGCACTCTTATTACTTTGCTTTCATCTGTACAAAAACAAAGTATGTAAAGAAAACCACAGGGAACACTCAAAAACATTGCAACATAAAAACAAAAGAGTACCTAAAGGAAACTAGAGAGAAAGACACGTTATTTTCAAAGTTGTAAGAGTAGACCAACAGCTGGTGTCTCAACAAAAACAGTGAAATCTGGAAGACAATTGAAGATCTATCAAAGCACTGAAAACAATGCCAATAGTGTTGTGCTACTTAGCTAAAAAACATCCTGCAAACTTAACAATGAAATGGCAGTATTTTAAGACAAATAAAAATTGAGAATATTTGTCACTTGAAGACTCGCACTAAGATAAAAATAAAAGAGAATTTGTATGGCAGAAATAAACTGTTCCTCTATAAAACATAGGAGAAAAGAGGTGACCTAAATGAATATTGACAGTAAAATTAGTGACAACAATGATATTGATTTCAACATATAGTGAGAGGTCTATTCCTAAAAGAGTTGCTTGAGTCTGCTTCTCTATGATCATACTATTCTGAACACAGCTGATCTCAGAGCAAAAGAAGTGGCATGAGACACTCTGTAGACCTGTGTCTCAAAGAAACAACCATCACTCATGAAGATTATAATTTAAAAAGCCCCAGCTACTAAAAGTCTCTGGAAATAATCCTAAGGACATACAACAATGAGAAAAATGTTATCTGCTAAACCTTGATTAAAAAAAAAAATGGTAGGAGTCAGTGGCTCTTGAGCCAAACATTTACCTCCCTCCATCCTCCCACAGCTCAATGAGACAAGTGTTCCACTCTGAATGGGTGTGACCAAGGACATATTTATTCCCATGTCATCCAGTCCTAAATTATTGCATCTCTCTGGGAGGGACTTCTATGTACTAACTCTATATTCTGGTTTTGCTTTCTCTACTGAGCACCCACTCCCAGAACAATGGCTCTATCCCAAGTATATCAGGCTGAGAATACTGGTATACCAGTTGCCTTTGCCCTCATCAACCCCTCTTTCCAGCTTGCCTATAAATTAGAGATCCATATTAGGAGAGGCAGGATCAGAAAGCAGAGGCTACCTCCCCCACATGGTGTCCTGATTATTAAACAGGGAATGTCACTCCACGTTAAAATTCAGGCCATTGTCTCTGCCTCCAGCTCCAGAGTGTGGGCTCAAAGATTTCACCCAGGGCAAGAGCCAGCATAAGACCAGAGAGCTCATAAGTATTCTCTGAAGAAAATAATCTTTAAAACATTGAGTGTCATGAAATTGAAGACTAATGGGTCTCTAAATAACAAAAGATATTTTGGTGATAAGCCATAAAACAAGACTTAATAAATTTAAAGTGATTGAAATTAAACAGATTATTTTTCAGTCTCAAATGAATAAAATTTGAAATCAGTAACAGAAAAAAATTGGAAATTTAAAAGCATAAAGAAATTAAATAATATTTCTACATAACCAATGAGAAAAAAAAAAAGAAAAAAGGAATTAGAAAATACTTTGTGATGACTAAAAATTAAGATATACTGTACCATCATTTATGGGATACAACTCAATCAGTGTTTAGACAAAAATTTATCTCTGTAAATGTCTGTATTTAGAAAGAACTTTGTTATACTAGTAATAGAAAATTTCACCTTAAAACAATAAAAAAATCTCTCCCTGGTGGTCTAGTGGCTAGGATTCGGCGCTTTCAACTTAAAACAATAAAAAAGAAGAGTAAACTAAGTAAAAATCAAGCAAAAGGAAGGGAATAATAAAGACAAATTTTTATTAGTAAAATGAATAAAATATAGAATAGAGAATAGAGAAAATTCAATGGAACCAAAAGTTTGTTTTTTGAGAACTCAACAGAATTGACACAGTATTAGATAGTTATGAACAAGAAAAGTTTAAAAAGAAAGAATATTCAAATTCATAAAATCAGGAATGGAAGACGGGACATTACAACTAAATTATCCCAAAGAAAAAAAGAGTACAAGGAATAAAATGAAAATCTGTAAGCCAATGAGTTAGATAATTTAGATAAGGTGGGCACATTCCTGGAAAAATACAAAGTAAAAAGCTGACTTCAAACATGTAGGAAATACAAGTAGATATAAGAGAAGTATTAGGAATTTAAAATCTATCTCAGACTAGGTCCAGATGATTACATTGGTGAATTTAAATTCCATCAAATTTAAAAAAAGATGATAATTTTTCACAAATTCTTTCAAAAAATAGAAGAAGATTTTAAAACCTATTCAGTATTATCCTAATATTAAAACAAGAAAAAAGACATCACAAGAAAAGAAAACTACTGACCTGGTGAATACATTTGCAAAAATCCTCAACAAATTACTAGCAAACATGTAATAGGATTACATCATATATAAGACCAGAAAGACTATTTTTTCCTAAGAGCAGAAACAAGATAAGAATGTGTATTCTCACCACTTCTATTGTAGTATAGTGTACTAAAAGTTCTAGCTAGAGTGATGGTGAAAAAAAGAAAGAAAAAGTCATACAAATTGGGAAGAAACAGGATTATATTTACAGATGACATGATCTTGTATAGAAAGTTCCACGCTTGGTGCAGTGGATCATGCCTGGGATCCTAGGACTCTGGGAGGCCGAGGCAGGTAAATTCTTGAGCTCACAAGTTCGAGATCAACCTGAGCAAGAATGAGACTATTGTTGAGTGTGAGAGTTCTTTGTATCATCTAGATACTGGTTGTTGTTGCTGGTATAATACATAGTACTTAAGAATTCATTGCCAAATCCAAAGTCATAAAGATTTACACCTGCTGTTTATTACCTAGAATGGACCCTGTTAGCTTGTACTCTAAGAGGGGATGCATAAAGATGCTTTAGGTCTCTGCATATTAATATTAGTCTAGACCTTGTGTCTAATAATCTTTGAAGTATTTTAATAATTCCCTTTTTCCAGTGCTCAGATAGCTGAGAAAGTCAGTGTAGGTCTATGTATTTTTGACACTGAAAGTTTTCTTTTTAAAAATAAATGACAGACTTAGCAATTATGAATTGGGCTGCAATAAACATTCTGGTATGAATATCTTTGTTATAATGGGATTTTTGGTCTTCTGGATATAAACCTAGTAGAGGAATTATAGGATGGAATGGCAGGTCTATTTTTAGATCCCTAAGTGTTCTCCAAACACTTACTAAATACGTTCCAAAAGGAACGTATTAGTTTGCATTCCCACCAGCAGTGTAGAAAGAAGTGTTCCTTTTTCTCCAAAAATCACATTATAACAAAGATATTTGTACCAGAATGCTTATTGCAGCCCAATTCATAATTGCTAAGTCATGGAAGAAGCCCAAGTGTGGATGGACCCACAAATGGATTAATAAATGTGGTATGTGTACACCATGGAATATTATGCAGCCTTAAAGAAAGATGGAGACTTTCCCTCTTTCATGTTTACATGGATGGAGCTGGAACATATTCTTCTTAGCAAAGTATCTCAAGAATGGAAGAAGAAGTATCCAATGTACTCAGCCCTACTATTAAACAAATTTATAGCTTTCATAGGAAAGCTATAACCCAATTGTAGCCCAAGAAGAAGGGTAAAGGGGAGAGGGGGCAGGATGGGTGGAGGGAGGGTAATTGGTGGCACCACCCTTACGGTGCATCTCACAAGGGTACATGTGAAATTTACTAAATGTAGAATATAAATGTCTTAACACAATAACTAAGAGGGTGCCATGAAGGCTATGTTTAACCGGTTTGATGAAAATATTTCAGATTGTATATAAAACCAGCACATTGTACCCCATGATTACATTAATGTATACAACTATGATTTAATAAAAAAAAAAGGTTACAGAATTAACAAATATTAAAAACTTGATGTTTTCAAGAATACAGGAAATAGAATGTCATATCTTTGGTGAGAGTGTAAGCTAGTAAAATGATATCGTTTAATAATTTGGCAATGTTTGGTAAAGCTATATTTCTGTTAGGAGTTTTATGATTCACCAATAATTATTTTTACAGATGGAATGAAGCAGGAGATAATGTTTATTTTTTCCATATCTGGTTGTACTAATACTATATGTTATGAATATCTTTCTCTATTGAATTCTTATCTCACTGTAAAAATTAATTGGTTATGCAGACCTGGTTTTATTTCTGGACTTCCTATGTGTTCCCACTAATCTATTTGCATTTATTTCTGGCAATACCACACAATAGTATTATAGTAGGTCTTGAAATCAGATAACTTAATTCCTCCAACTTTGTCCTTATTTTATAACATTCTTTTATTTTTCTTGATCATTTCATTTCCATGTAAATTTTTAAATCAGCTTGTCATGTTTTTTTCAAGAAAGACTGCTGTGATTTTGAATTCTATTGAATCTGCAGATCAATTTAGGAAAACTTAACAATGTTGTGTCTTCAAAACTGTGAACACAGTATATATTTTCATTTATTTGATCATCTTTAATTGTTTTAAGCAGTAATTGCCAGGGGTGAGTTGGGATGCTCTGGGCAATGTGAAACATTTAGTAGCATCCCTGGCTGTGATATGCCAATATTCCCTCCCTACCCGGCCATTACAACAAAATGACTTCAGAATTGCCATGTGGGTGACAAACTTACTCTTGATTGAGAACCCCTAAAGTGGAGAAATAAAAAAGTGGTGTAATAAAAAAATGATGACATACTAATTAGTGTCAATAAAAACTATCAACTCTGGTTGGAATAACAAAACAGGTATAACAATACCAACAGTTTTGGAGAGTAAAAATAGGGAGGAATATTTTAAAGAGAGTCAAAATCGGGTATGGAGTTATTTTCCTGCCTTTGCTGCTTTTGCTTAAGTGTGAACTACACTCCACTGACATGACCTGGAGAAGCTGAAGCTTTTATAGCAAATTCAACATTTTACTGTCTGGCTTAGCAGAGGGCAGAGCTGAGGGCAGCAGCCAGAGTCATTGCCAAAGTGAAGAGGGAATCCTAGCAAGTAAAGAAAGTGAGGAGGGCAACTCCAACTGTTATAGACTGAATTGTATGTTCACCCCGACTCTTTAATATGTGTGGTGAAGCCCTAAACACCCATGTAACCATATATGGAGATAGGGCTTTTAAGGAGATATTTAAGGTAAGATGAAGTCATAAGGGTGGGGCACTAATCCGATAGGATTAGGAAGACATCTGCTCCCCCAGCACACACCACCTATGTAAGTGAGGACACGGTGAGAAGATGGCCTCTGTAAGCCAGGAGGAGGGCCCTGCCAACAATCCCACTTTGATGGCACCATAATCTTGGACTTCTAGCCTCCAAATCTGTAAGAAAATAAATCTTTGTGGCTAAGACACCCAGCTTGTGGTATTTTGCTAGGGCAGCCTGAGTAAATTAATGTATCACCTTCTTTGTGTAAGCTCTGACAAGTTTCTGGCTGACCAATAAATCACACATGTATGCATGTATGACATGTATGATTAAAAGTTGTTTGTAGTTAAAGACAGAAGATTCAGAACTGAGACTAGAGATGCCACCCACCAAAAAAGGACTTTCTGTCCCTTGAAAGACGCCTCATCTCTGTTGTGCCATGACTGTCTTCAATAGGACTTGGCCCTGCAGAGATAAGTGCAGAGCTCACAGATCTCCTGGGGGTAGGAGACTCCTCTCTCTGTCTCTCTCTCTCTCTCTCCATTCTGACTCAGGCCACAGTCTCAGGCAGTCCACCGTCTTGCACTCAGCTCCAGGTTTCACAGATGGCAGAGGGCTCAGTGCAGTGCGTGCTGACAACCGCAACGGCAGGGCTCTTCAGGATTCCTTCTTGCCGAGCCCACACATCATTATGTGTAGAAAAACTTTGTAAATTTGGGATGATTTCTTCTTAGTACTTTTTTTTTTTTATCATTTGCCATGTATGAAGTTATATGAGAGTAAAAAACTAGCCCCGAATTTCCATACTTTACAACATTGGATTCCCCCTCATTTATGTTACATGTTCATTCTGGATCTTCCCTATGGTGCCTTAATTTTAAAGATGTGTTGTCATAATAGTGGCAAAGGTAAAAGAACCATAGAACTTCTCTGAAACTTTTTACACACAACGGATTTCTCCTTTTCCTTTTTTCTCTATTTCCCCTAGGGATAAGAGCAGTCCTGCAACACCCTTTTGAAGTTACTTATCTCATTATTTCTGTAGTCCTGAGCCTGTAGGCCATGGACTGGTACTGCTCTTATCACTCACCCAGCAGGAGGTGGGTAATGGGCAAGCCAGTGGAACTTCATCTGTATTTGTAGCTGTTCTCCATTGTTCACATCACCTCCTCAGCTCTGCCTCCTGTCAGATCAGTGACAGCATTAGGTTCTCATAGGAAACCATGCATGGAGGGGCGGTCTAGGTTGCTTGCTCCTTATGAGAGTGTAATAAAAATGTAGATAATGTAATAATGTAATGTAACAATGTAATAATAATAGAAATAAAGTGCATAATGAGAGCAATGTCCTTGAATCATCCTGAAACCATCTCTCCCTCAGCCCATGGAAAAATGGTCTTCCATGAAACTGCCCCTGGTGCCAAAAATGTTGGGGACCATAACATTCATATTTTGGGGGTTTCTAATGGTTTAAAAAATAAACTTAGTAACCCACCATTTGATCCTTCAATTTCTTTACTATGTATATATCCAGAAGACCAAAAATCACTTTATAACAAAGATATTTGCACCAGAATGTTTATCACAGCCCAATTCATAATTACTAAGTCATGGAAGAAGCCCAGTGCCATCAACCCACAAATGCATCAATAAATTGTGGTATATGTACACCATGGAATATTATGCAGCCCTAAAAAAGATGGAGACTTTTCCTCTTTCATGTTTACATGGATGGAGCTGGAACATATTCTTCTTAGCAAAGTATCTCAAGAATGGAAGAAGTATCCAATGTACTCAGCCCTACTATGAAATGAATTTATAGCTTTCATAGGAAAGCTATAACCCAACTATAGCCCAAGAAGAAGGGGAAAGAGGAGAGAGGAGAGGCAGGGGAGGAGAGGGGAGGATAGGTAGAGGGAGGATAATTGGTGAGACCACACCTACGGTCCATTTCACAAGGGTACATGTTAAATTTACTAAGTGTAGAGTATAAATGTCTTAACACAATGACTAAGAAAATGTGGTGAAATTTCAGTTTCATGAAAGCATTTCAAATGGTACATAAAACCAGCACATTGTACCCCATGATTGCATTAATGTATACAGCTATGATTTAATAAAAAAACTCAGAAATTTATGATGCTTTAAATATGACTTACAACCTGAGAACAACATCAAAAAAATAAACTTAGTAAACAGAGCAAATATTTCATGCTTCTTTCCTCTATCTGTAATGAAAATGAGTAAAAACATTACATCCAGAGAACTTAGATAATTTTCATATACATTATAGATAATTTTTTAACATAAGCATTTTGGGGGAAAAAGAGAAATAAAAATTGCAGTTATAAAGTTACTTCTCTTCCAAATGCTTCAATTGTTTGGTAGAACTGCATTTACCATGTGTCAAATTTTCAAACTTTTAATAACTTTCAGTCATTTGTATATGGAATACATCATTATAAAGCTGCCCAAGGACACCAAAATTATCACTAAACAAAGATAGTCAGACAGGGATGAGGAAAATCATTCTTTCCTATTAAATAAGGAAAATGATATGCCAAAGGATTTTCAAGGGGACATGACCCAAGCAAGATTCCAATGTCACAGACCAGGTTTTGCTTGCTTATTTATATGGCCAGAAACCCAATGCTGAAACTTAAGAAAAACCCTTAACACATAATTTAGGAAATGGTTGCAGCCAATGGTTATGATACTACTAGACCAAAAATTACAGAGGCCTGTGATTAAACTTTTTCAGGTAGAGTAGAAGGCAAGTCTGCATGTTCAAGAGCATAAATATTTTCTCACCATCGTATATCCAAGGCTTATCGCAATGCCTGGGACATGGTATGTTCTCAAATGTTTGAAGATAAATAACGGCAATGTAAATATGTCAAGGGCTCACTGCGAGATTAGAATCGGCTTTTCTTTACAAAACAGCCATGTGTTGACACTGGCAGTTAAATGAACTAAAGTTCTACTCTATTACTCTGTCGATCCAAAGAATGAAAATTGAGAAATAATAAAATGCTGAAAATGATCTGAAGTATAAGAGATGTTAGTACACGGTCTCTCTGTGTGTGTGTTCACATTAAACCTTCACGCTTTGAGGTTATGTGAAGTGCTCCCAGCAACACTGCTAAATGATGGGCGAGCTGAAAGGAGCAATTCTTAGACACAATAATTCTGTGTTCTTCATACCACACAAGAGAAGACCAAATGTTTTGCTATTAGAGTCTAATAATACACAGATATGAGTTCAAATCCCAGCTTTGCCACTTACTAGCTATGTGACTTTCAGTAAGTTGTAGGTGATCCTTGAAACATGGTAGTTTCCTTCTATACGAAACAGGGAAGATGATATTGTCTAATCCTTCACACTATTATGAGGATTAAGTAAGCAGTCTCTCAGGATAGTGTTTGCTTATAGCACTTAAAAAAATCTCAATAGTGGTAGTCATGGGTGTTATTATTATGTACTCTCTTCACCCAGATACGAGCAATGAGCTTGCTTCTCTGTATATAAAGCATAAAATAGAACTGATTAATTTTTCCCACAAAGCAATTAATCAGAAATTCCAAAGAAAGTTTGTCATAGTGAAATTTCATGTCTATACTGAGATGAAGGACTACTTTGTGTAGTTATTAAAAGAATGATTCCTTTCCTTAAGGTGTTCAAACTTCTGCTTTAGTTCAATGCTAATTAATGTGGTAGTGGTGCAAGAGAGGCAACGTTTACCTTGTTCTGAGTTAAATAAAACATCAATTGTACAACTAGCCTGCAAAGGTTAAGTGGCTCTCTTTCTTTTATGTGAGGGATTCTTGAAGAAAAAAAGAATTCAGAGGTTTGCAGAAGATTTTCAGAATGTTTGGAGGCAAACTCCATACTTCTGAAGGTGAAGGTGAAACAGATTAAATGTATGGAAAACATTGCTGCATAAAACGTGCTACATTTTCCTTTGTCAATAGATAAAAAAGATAGATAGATATCCACAAAAATCATCAGTGAGTTTTTAAAAAACCCTTTAGTCACATAATCTCCTGTGATTTTAGGGGTTGATGCGAAGTGAGACTCACTTTGGAGTTGACAACATAGGAGTGGTTAGGAGAAAGGTGATCATTGGAGCCAAAGGAAAGAAATGAAGTTCCCAGGAGAGCAAAGACCTCAGGCTAGATCGTTAGAGAATGCCTACATGTGGGGATCAGCAGAAATAAAGGGAGCTCTAGGAGGAGAGAGCATGGGAAAGGAAAGAGAAGAGTTTCCCTCCTGCAAGCAAGGAAGGTTTTGCAGAGGTAGGTAACCATCTGTGTCAAATCCTGCAGCACTAATAGAAATCCATGCCCCAGATGCTTAGGCATCAAAAGGGATGCTAGTAGACACGTCCATCTCTATGCTGTGTTTTCAGAGGAAGAACACCACACCATTTTCATTTAGATTGTATTGTGTTGGATAAAAATTGAGCAGGTCTGGAGGGGGATACCATGAATCATGAGGGGGGAGAGAGCCTAATGGCCTCTTAACCATCCTGGGGACCAAAGCTATTCAATGGAAAGATTGAGTTTTATGAAAATAAGAAAGGACCATGGTCAACTTTAATAAAGTGACCATGACTTTTTCAATGAGAAGGGAGTCAGGGAATTATAGTGAAATTGAGTGTTTTGTAGGAAGTTGGCAGGGAAGAAGAAAGATAGAATGACACCTTGATGGGGGGGGGGGAAGCCAAGCGGGAGATGGAGACAGTGAGCAGGAAGGATGATATGGGAAGGCAGAGAGGAGTCTGAATGGCAGGAATCCACATTCTCTGTCTTTGATGGTGTCACTGAAGTCAGAGGCAGAAAGAGCTGAGCTTGAGTGCTCCGCACTGCAGTTATGAATTTGAAATGAGTGGAAAGCGTTCAGATTATCTGTTGAAAAGAATAAGCTATGGAGTTAAGTGGGGGTGAATAAGAGAAATGATGAACCTGCAGAAGGCCTGGCTGAGGCTGAGTAATAACTACAAATGGCATTGCACCAAATTAAGGAGTATGATTTTAACAAATGACCCAATAAAGTGGAGTCTATTATTATGTTGAGCAATAAGACCTCACAATGGATCATTGAGTTGGAAGTTAATCTTTGAAAGCATATCTGAGGTTCCTCTCCTAGCTTTAAATGCTGCCTCCAGACAGCATTTAAACATGGATAGCTCACAGAAAGATGAGCATAATTTTAACATTCAATCAAAGAACTATACTTTGTTTTCACAGAAAAAATAATATGAGTTCTTTCTTATTTCAATGAACTTACAAAGTACATAGAGATACACATATACACACAATGCATATAAAAACATTATAGTCTCTTATCAGTTAACTATTGCTGGATTATTTACAAAGCAGAACATGATTTAACTTCCCTTTACTGGAGAGATGGTAATAATCATTATCAAAATAATTTATTCATTTTAATTTGCATTTTCTAAGTGCCCCCTCTCTGTGCAGTCTTTATATATAAAGAGCTCAGGATTTCAGAGTAAAGAAACTAAAATTGTACAATGGGAAGTAAAATTGGAATTGTTGGAATTTTAAAGGTCTTACAACGTAGATAAGGAAACAGATTGAAAAGACATAAAATGTGTGAGTATGATATGCTCTAGAAACCCTGGAACCCATCCTGGGGACCAAATCTATTCAAGGGAAAGATTGAGTTTTATGAAAATAAGAAAGGACTATGGTCAACTTTAATAAAGTGACCATGACTTTTTCAATGAGAAGGGAGTCAGGGAATTTGCATGGATTTAGGGAGGCTGGGAGCCCTAGTAGGGAGGTGATGTTCCCTAATAAGTCTTAGGTGCCATCTTTGTGTTAGACTCAGATTTTCAAGCGGAGAAGGACAGTTGTGTCAAAAAGGGCTTACGTCCAGTTCACAGAAAAGAAAAGTGAGGCTCATGGGATTAAGGAAATAGTATGCACTGTCACACAGATCAAAGCAACAGGACCACCAGTCTCCCATGGTGACTATCAGAGTCACAGAATTTGTTTTTTACCTTTCTCCAGAAATGATGTTTGCAGAAACTTATCTATAATGGTTATGTTATAACACATCAAAATATGCACTAATTTTGAATTTTTTTTT
The DNA here is from genome assembly GCA_963574575.1 of Galagoides demidoff. Taxonomy (NCBI): domain Eukaryota; kingdom Metazoa; phylum Chordata; class Mammalia; order Primates; family Galagidae; genus Galagoides; species Galagoides demidoff. Next base: position 22,888 of record CAUYQV010086978.1, on the reverse strand, counting down.
TTTTTGAGACAGAGTCTCACTCAATCGCCCTGGATGGAGTGCCATGATGTCAGCCTAGCTCACAGCAGCCTCAAACTCGTGGGCTCAAATGATCTTCCTGTCTCACCCTCCTGAGTAGCTGGGATTACAGGCTGGACTACTATTTTTAGTAGAGACAGGATCTCACTGTTGCTCAGTCTAGTCTTAATTCCTGAGCTCAAGCAATCCTCCTGACTCAGCCTCCCAGAGTGTTAAGATTATAGGCATGAGCTCAGCCCACTAATTATGATTTTATCTGGTTTTCTTTAGCAGAAAAATATCCTGCAAAAACAAGATAATGTAGTGAAATAAAAACAAAATGACAGACTAAAGGGAAATAATAATAAACAAATGTGTATAAGAGAGAACGGTGAAAATTTATAAAAATATATCAATTTGTCTTTTTGTCATTTGTCAAAAATAACTACATCAAAATTATATCTATTAGGTAGGAGATTAGTATAGTGATAGTTTTGGACATATATCAGCTAGAAAAATACAAATAAGCTCTTTGCAATCTTAACTTGTCACATCTCTGCTTGTATTGAAAACAGCTTTAATTTATGATTAGACAATTCTATCTCAAAAATATTGAAGTCTGGAATTTCTGGCTGCATTCTTTGGACACTCCCAAACCCAAAACCATGTAACTTACCCCCTTTATTAGCAACTCTGCCGTGACCCATCCAATTCTGATGTTGAGAAACGGAAAGACCAGGACATACCTCCTCACCCATTAAGGTAGCTAACAAATTAAGGATGAAGAGAGATTCCTGCAATGCGATGAAAATGAGAACAAGGTAATTAAAATGAGATCATTTAATAATGTGTACCTTAGGTGAGAGGGCAATGAACTTCTAAAACACAAGCCATTAAGCCGCGGCAAATGGGAAGGAAGCAACACATCCTGGCAACTGCTGTGTAACCCTGGAGCTCTGTTCCTGTGACCAAGCAGCAGATCCCTTCATGAAAAGTGATTATTATCAACCTTATGACCCGGACACATAAACAGAGAAGCAATTATAATACTGACCCATTATACTGGATGAAAATACCATAGTCAAAAATGGATGACACCAATAAAAGAACATTTAAAAATGTCTACTTGGGTGGTTTCCAAAAGAAATTAGAAGTGAAGCTTCTAGATTGCCTATGAGAAAAAGCAAGAAAATAAGTAAGATAATTACTGACTAGATAATTACCTAGTTTTTGTTTTAAATTTCAGCATATTAGGGGGTACATGTGTTTCGTTTATATTCTCTGTTTGTTGCCCAAACTGAGTCAAGGTTATAAGCACATCTCCACCTATAGCCTGCACCTTACCCCATAGATGTGGATTTGCCCGTCCCCTCCTCCTCCCTCTCCCAGTTTCATTTTCATTGAAATTTACTTCTATGTGTGCACTTACCCGTTGATGCAGTTTTTAAGGCGTAAGCTTTCAATTCGAGAACAAGGGCTTGGTTAGTACAGACACTAAAGCCCTAAACACACAGTTTATTTAGTTTATTGTTTTCTATAGAACATTGCAGCTGAAAGAAAAGAAAAAGTCAATAAACCTCAGGTACAATACACAACACCATCAACTCCAGGCTCACGGCAGTTGGTGTAAGAAATGAACTCCTATACCTTCCGTGTATGTGAGTTTTAATAGACCACTGACCACACATGTTTTTCAAACTTTACAATTTCTTTCTAATCCATGTTGCATGGGACAAAAAAAAATTCAGAGAAGATTAAACTTTTCAAATAACACAATTGGAAAAGAGACCAGCCTAAATGAATAGAGTATCACTTTTTAAAAATTAAATCATAACTATATACATTAATGCATTTATGGGGTACAATGTACTGATTTTATATACAATTTAGAATGCTTCAATCAAACTGGTTAACACAGCCTTCACCTCACTTATTTAATTATTGTGTTAAGACATTTATACTCTACACTAAATAGATTTGACATGTACCCTTGCAATATGTACCATAGAGGTGGTTCCACTGATTACCCTCCCTCCATCCAACCTCGTTCCTCCCCTCCCCCCTTCTTCCCTTCTTCATCCTGGGCTATAGTTTAGTTTTCTTTCATATGAAAGTGTGGGTGTGTTTTAAATTAAATTTCCATTTCTTGACCCAGAGTTATATATGCATACAATGAATGCTGAAAAATAGAGTTGCTTGTAAGCTGGCTTTACAGTATGGAAGAGAATTATTTATTAATGAGTATATTATATAACATTTGGTGAGACCAAGATACTTAAATAGATTAAAATTGTCTGATTAAACCTGTAGATTAAATCTGAGTTCATTTGAAAAGAGTGCATAGTACCACAAGAGTAAATGGTAGTTCTGTCTAAGCCTGAATTCAGACACACATGGAATTTGTAAGGTTGAAATTAATAAGGTTTTATGACACTGAACACAGACATTTGAACCTTCTCATGCTAGAGGGAGATACTTAGCTAGTATGTAAAATAATGTACCCAAATTTCTTGAGGATAGAAAATAGAGGGAGGTTAACAGAACAAGATATTTGAATGATATGCAACATCAAAGGTTTGGTAAAGAGATTTCTCAAAATGGTGGAGACTAACTTATTTACTCATTTTACACATGTTAAAAACATAAAAATGAATGATTGAATAATGAATGGAAAACAGAAATGTAATTTTAGTATCGGTATCTATTTCTCCCCAAGGACTGCAAATAAAAACCCCATTAAGAATATATTAAAACAGTGCCTTTGACTCTAGAGATAGAAGACACGACTATTACAGAGTGAGTCATCACTAAATTCTATAATCTAAGTGTGTTATGGAGAAGGGAGAAATTAGAATATCAATAGGCATGAAAAAGTCCCTCAGATCATTCTTTTTTATTTTAATCATGAAATGGTTATTTTTTAAAGTTTATTTCAAAGTATTTTGAGGGGAGAAAGAAATGCTTTTGTTTACATAGATCATTTTCTGTAATGCCTCAGTTAGGGTAATAAGTGTGTCCGTCATCTAGTTAGTGTTCATTGCAACCATTTGGTAGTCTTTTGCCCATTGCCCTCCTCCCTACTCCCTCTTATTCAATTTCACTGAGTTTTACTTCCCTCTATGCATGTGTGTGCTCATTGGTTAGTTCCAATTTAACAATGAGTGTAATGTGGTGTTTGTGTCACAGTATGGAGATGTGTCAAAGAATTAAAGGTAGACCTATCTGATGCTTCTTACACACCAGTAACTCCCACTCTGGCTTTGAAGGCATTACTTTACATTTAAACAATGATATGCTATACCATGTAGTTTCTTTGATTTTAAAATTACATAACCCCCACCTTCATTTAATTTTAAATGATACCACATAGCCCACTCTGCTAGTTTTCTTTTCACCACCCTGGGAAACACCCTCCATTCTTTCCAACCTCATTGTCCAAAGAGCCCTACTGTGGAATTTCATGTCATTTCACTTTTCTCAGGTGACCTATTTTTAAAACCATTTCTTCTTTTATCCACATTTCTGTTTTTTTTTTTTTTTTTTTTTTTTTTGCAGTTTTTGGCTGGGGCTGGGTTAGAACCCACCACCTCTGGCATATGTGGCCAGCGCCCTACTCCTTTGAGCCACAGGCACCACCCTCCACATTTCTACTATTCCGAATTAAAATACATCTGATGTGGTCTTTCTCTTTGCTTTTCTAGATTTAGCAATCTGAAAACTTAATTCCCCCAATTGTAGGGTGTCAAGAATACTAATGATTGATTAAACTCACCTCTCACACCCACTAAATAACTTTTCATGGTTAAATATGAATATTTGGTTTCAAATAAAATTCAATAAGCCAAAAGCGTACTATTATAGTTTACAGAACTCGGTTGGATAAGGAGCTACTAACTGTACCTTCATTTAGGTTCATTAGCGTCCCTAGGTTTCAAAGTAAGAATTATCCTGTAGACTTCTACCACCAATATGAAAGTCACCAGGCATATGAAGATATTGAGCACTTGAAATACAGCTTGTCCAAATTGAGATGAGCTGTATGCATATGAGATTTCAAAGGCATAGTATAAAAAAGGAAAATATCTTACGAATATCTTGCATATTGTTTCCATGTTAAAATAATATTTTAAAAGTAAAAGAAATGGTTCTTAAAAATGCTGAACAATAAAGCAAAAGAATACAGTGCTGTCTTTCTATAAGTTAGCCAGTCTGTCCAGGAACAGGGTAACAGTAAAATGCTGGTGGAATTTCACAGTTTTTTTTTTTTTTGTGAATGTGCCTCAGTATGTGACACATTTTCTACCCTCAATGAATCCCCAACAATAAATAATATAATAATACTTTAGATATATAATGTTAAATAAAATATATTATTAAAATTAACCTCTTGTGTTTCTTTTCACTTCTTAATGTGGCTACTGAAACTTGATGATGACAAAATAAGTGTGCAAAGTCTGTAGCATTCCCAGATATGTACTAATAACATACTAATAACAATCAAGCTGAGAGTCAAATTAAAGACTCAATACCTTTCATAATAGCTACAAAGTAAATAAAATACCTAGGGATATACTTATTCAAGGAGGTGAAATATATGTACAAAGAAAACTATGAAACACTAAGAAAAGAAATTCCAGAGGATATAAATGGAAAAACATATTATGCTCATTATGGGAATCAACATTGTTAAGATGTTCTTATTAGGCAAAATAACCTACAGGTTCAGTTCAATCACCATCAAAATACTGACATCATTCTTTCACAGATGTACAGAAAATAATTCTATGCTTTTTTTGGAACAAAAAAAAAAATCTGGATGCATCACATTTACTAGACTTCAAACTATACTACAAGGCTATAGTCACCAAAACGGCATGATATTGGCACAAAAATAGAGACACGGACAAATGGAATAGAATAGAAAACTGGGATACAAAACTATCCATATATAGCCAAGTGATCTTTGACAAAGTAGACACAAATATCCACTAGGGGATAGAATTCCTATTCAATCAATTGTTCTGGGAAAATTGTATAGTCACATGCAGAATAAAACAGGATCCATTCACAAAAATTCAGTCAAGGTGGATAAATGACTTAAATCTTAAGGGATGAAACCATAAGAATTCTAGTAGAAAATGCTGGAATAACTTTTCTAGATATCAGCTGAGGCAGAGAATTTATGAAGACCCTAATGGCAAGCACAAGCAACAACAAAAACAAATGAAAAGGACCTGATTAAATTAAATGGCTTCTGCACAACCAAAGAAATAATTAACAGAGCAAAGAGGCAAATTACAGAATGGGAGAAAATATTTGTAAGGTATAAATCTGATAAGAGGCTCATAACCAGAATCTACAAGGAACTCATGAAAATTGGCAAGAAAAAATTAAACAACCCAGTCAAAGAGTAGGCAAACGACATGAACAGAAGCTTTTCAAAAGAAGATAGATGAGCAGCCAACAAGCACATATACAAATGCTCAATATCAGTAATTATGAGGAAAATGCAAATTAAAACCACAGTGAGATATGACCTTACTCTTGTTAAAATACTTTTATTACAAAGCCCCCAAATGATAGATGCTGGGATGGATACAGAGAGAAAGGACCACTGCTACACTGTGGATGGGACTACAAATTAGTATAATCTCTGTAGAAAATAATATGGAGATACTTCCTAAAACTTAACGTAGGTGGACAATTTGATCTAGCAATCCCACTATTGGGTATGTTATTTTATCACAAAGACAACAGATGTTTATAGAAGCACAATGCACAATTACAAAGATGTGGAATCCATGCAAATGCCCATCAATTCATAAGTGAATTAACAAAATGTGGTATAGTATTTACACCATGGACTATTACTCTGCTATGAAGAAGGCTGAATTGTCTTCTGCAACAATTTTGATGGAACTGGATGTTATACCAAGGGAAGTATCTAAAGAATGGAAAACATACCACCTGTACTCACTATAAAATTGGAACTAAATGAAGAAAACACATGTGTTTAGAGGGAAGCAAAACTTAACAGAAATCAAACAGGGGGAGGGGAGAGGAGAAGATGGGCAAAAACCTATGTAACAGGTACATGAACACTAAGTGGGGGATGGGCACACTTATACCTATGACTCAAGCATTACAAATGTGATCTAAAACCAGTAATATTTATACCCCTGTAATCATTTGAAATGAAAAAATTAACAAGTCATAAAGAAATACTATTGTATTTCCTCTGGGTGGCATGTCCTTGGTCTTTGTTATTCAGCATGTGGCAGCATTGTGAGGACTGCAGAATCTTGGGCCTTACTCAAGAACAATGAAATCGTAGTTGGAATTTTAACAAGCTGCTCAAGACATCTGGGTTTATATGACAGTTATTGGTCTCTTTCTTTATGCCTTTGTAACCACAGTTCTTTCACACCTACAATGTGCCTTCACTGGAGTGCTTATTTAATGCTCACTACATTCTGATTTCACTAAATAATCAGATACTCCTTTCCATATTACTGTGACTACTTTTCCATATCGAAATAACAATGGCTACACATACTGGCTGTGTTGCCCTAAGAGTTAAGAAATTTATATGCCTCATACACTAAAAAACAACAAAAGACAGATGAATGGCCAAGATGGATGATGAAATATGTGAATTTCACATATGTAATGTTTCCCTTCTTGAAATAGAAAGGGGAAAAATGGGATTAAAATAATTGTATTGAAAACTCCGACACTGCTGAGAGGGTCTAATTGTCAGCCAGCTGTCCTTTGGGAGTAGAATATATGAAGGTTGTTATTAAACAGTGCCGCAGAATATCACCTTTGTCAGCTCCATAGTTTGCAATTTGGGAATTGAGGAAAACCCAAGAAAACCAAGGAATATTTCTTTCTGCATCCTTTTTGGATGTCTATTGTTACCAATAGTGTTCATTTCAGTTTACAACTGTTTCTACTGATGGAGGAATTTAGGCTGAGTTTGTTAGTTCTGAAAGCAAAGTATCATGCTAATGAAGCACTAAAAAAAAAGCTGGTCTAATTATAGCCAAATGATGCAAAATAATCTTACTTATGATTGCCCCTGATTAGGTGTAGGCTGCTGTGCTCACTGCGGGGGGCTACAGATTATTACTGAAATGCAAGGTGCCCACTGACAGCCAGGAGAGGAACAACTTGCAGAAAACAAAGTGTTGCAGTTGTGTTCTATTATTTTGTGGTAAAGTCATGTTCCACTTTCTTATACCCAATAGCTTGAACTTGGCATTTTTCAGTTAACACTTATTGGTAAATTGATTTAATGATCAATAAATAAATATTGATCATCTGATAAGAATTCACCCATAGGCCACTGTAGTATTATATTCAGGCTTTGTTTGCATCAGAGGAATAAAGATTCGTTTAAGCCACTGCCAACTAGGAGTGATTTATTTTCAATCCAAGGAAAATTCCAAAAACTCTGATGCCAAGAGCCACAATGGTGTGGTCTCAGCTCTAGATCTGAGGTCACGCTAAAGAACTCACTAGGTTTTTAGAGACCTGCATGCTGGTGACCTGCTGTTGCTTCTCAGCCCCCCTAAATGGGGATGCTTCTTTCTTCCTCACACTCACTTGCCTTCCTCAGCTGACTTCTAGTCTCTATTCCTTTTCACAGTCTCTTTCAGCTACAGCCCTATCTCGTGATCTTTGAGACTCAGGCTTCACTGCTTTTTGGAAGTTCTTCCTTTGCTTCCTGGCTCAGATTTCTAAAGGAAATCTGACTAGCCAAAAATCATCTTTTCAAGTCACTCCACCTCTGTGATAAGTCACATCTCAGACCAGGTGGCTATGCCCTGGGACCACCGGTAAAGATATTTCCCTAATAAATGATGGAGAAGGGCCAGACATCATAACTGACATATCTGGTACACGTATTCATTTATTGAGAAGGTAGTCAATGTGCAGACGCTGCCCTAGGAGCTGGAAATATGAAAATGAATAAGACACATATGGTCCCTAAAATTTTCAGTCGTGATGAGTGCTATGCAGAGAATTGTAATAGAAGGATGGGAAGAGGAGATGCTGGCAGCTTGGTTAGATGGGGTCAGTGGAGAAGGATTCTCAGAGCAGGTGGCGTTTAAACAGGCACCCTGGTGAAAACTAGAAGCTAATTACAGGACGATCAAGGTGAGAGTATTATGGGCAGAGGACGCAGCTAGGGCAAAGGCCTGAGGCAAGAAGGAACCTGACATGCTCGATAACTTTTTCAAAGTTCGTAATAGCTAAAGACTGTGGTCATGGAAGAGGATGGCATGAAATTAGGTCAGTGAGATCATCAGAGATCAGAGCCTGTTGATTTTTGTAATCTAAGATAGAGTGACTAGATTTTATTCTAAGTATGCCAGTAAAATGACATCACCAAATAAACCTGGCTTCCCAAATTTCAAATTATGTTTGATAATTATCATGTTTTTATTTTATTTCAATTTAAATACATTCAATTGGACAACAAAACTATGAGAAGTTTCTCCACATAACTAATCACTAAGAAGACACACATGAAACCACAGTGAGATCCCACTGCACACCCAGCAATTTCATGTACGTGCACCAAGAGATGTTCTAGAATGTTCCTGAGCAAGGTTTTAAAAATAACAACAAAAACTAACCAACCAACTGGCATAATAACCACCACAAAGAATATGTGCCAGAGATTACATGAAGCCCCCAAACTGTAAAATACTGTTGCAGTTTTGTAGAAAAAAATAATTACTGACCTTAAATACAGCAAACGCAATAAAAAAAAATAATAACTACAAACAAAAAATAGGGATGGATTCCCAAGCACCATTTTGAGGGAAAGAAAGGAGTTACACCCACAAAATGTACCTGCTATATAAACACAGGCCAACTTTACCTGCACTCTTTTAAGCTGGCTTAATGGTTATGCTCCACCAAGGTAGAGTAACCAGAAAAGAAGCAGCAACATTCTCAAAGAGCTGCTGATTTTTCACAGCTGTGTGCAGTTTGTGACTATTTTCACGAGTTTTGCCTTTATCACATGTGTGAGCATTTACTACTCCAACACCTTACATTTGACAGATTATAGGAAAAGACAATTTAAATTATTCTAGTCTCCTCCTCTTCCCTGAGTCATGTAAAAATCTGCAGGTCCTCCGTGGTATCCAGGGAATTAACTTAGCGTAATTGAGCCATGACGGTTACCGTTGACACACTGTTTCCAAATCAGTTCATTCCTCTCAGGCGCTGCTACTTACATACAAAACGTGGATGATTTTCCCAATGCTGAGAACCCTGCGCCCTGGGTATTTGATGATGAATTCTTGATTGTGGCCTTTCTCTCCCATCTCATATCCAGAGCAATCCTCCTATGGGTTCTACCTTCGGTATAATGCACAATGCGTCTATTTTTCCTCCACTTTCACTGTCAGAAACATAGCGCAAGCTGCAATCAGGGATTTCCTCGTTTCGTCTCCTCACTGGTCACCTGGATTTAACCCTTGCCCACCCCTTCTCCCCCCAGTCTATTCTCAACATGGTAACCACTGTGATCCATTCACAGCAAAGTTAGATCATGTTACCACTACTCCATTCAAACCTCTTCACTAACTTTTCTTTTGAGATAGGAACTGTGAGGCATTGCTTATCCGAGTCTGGAGGTCTAGGAGCACGTGGATCAAAACAGCATGGGAGCAGGATAATTTCCAACCAGTTAGAACAAAGATGGTGGTAGAATCCTTCTCTTCTTGGCCTTGCAGCTTCATTATTCCCCCTCTACCACAAAACCTTTCTCGGGAAACCTCCCCTGCCATCATGCACTTGACACCAAAACAGCTCGAGATTGAACATATTTGGTCAAAAAGGGGATGTTACCTTAATTCTAGGAAAACACCTCCCATTTCCAGGAAATAGCACAAATATTCCTCCCCTCGGTTAGACTATAATTAAGTCGCTGCTTAAATAATGAGAATAAAGGAACCAGGGGCTGATCCCCTCTTCAGGGAGAGCTAGCCTCTTCTCCATGGAGATTTCTATACTGCTTAGCTACAATAAAACTTGCTTTCACTTTACTCTGTCACCTTCACTCCTAAATTCTAAACAGCCAAGGACCCACTTGGACTTTGGGAATTACTTTCCAGTGACATTTTCAGTAAACAGAGCCCAAAGTCTTCAACGATGCCTGCAAGGCCTACCTTATGTCCCCACTCTCTCTCACACACACTCACTCCCCTCTGCTATACTCTCCTCCTTTACATCTTCCAAAACACCAGAAGCATCCCTTCCTTTTGCTAGCTCTTTCTTCTGCCTGCATTATTCTTTTTCCAGCTGTTTCCAAGGCAAAGTCCCTTGCCTCCATCAAGTCTTCACTGAAATCTCGACTTTTCAAAGAGATGAAGGCTCAGAGAGCACTATTGTTATGACTCTACAGGTATCACATTTGAAATTGTCAGTCTCCATCACTTGGCTTTATTTTAATTGCAATTACTGCATTTGAATATACTGCATTTTATTTATGACTGTCATGGTTTATCAGCTGTCTTTTCCAGCTAGTATATACATTTTTGCAGGGCAGTGGTTTTTCATTTGTATTATGACCTACTCCAGGTGTTGTACCAGTGCTTGGCATGGAGAGTTTCAGTCAGTATGGTATCTCTGAATTTTGCCACATTCCTGGGATATGCGGGATTGAGACGGGTTATCACTATTCAAGGACTCCTGGTCTCTGTTCCTCCTCCAGGGTAATGAATTCTATTTTCTTTCTCTCAGGACCATACTACTTTTGAAATAACCCTTTTAGAGAACCAAAACCAGGTACAAGATTTTTTTTTTTTTAAATAGCTCAAGCTTTAGGCTGTGGCCCAAACCATCTCTGCTTGGCACGAGGAGTGGACAATGCAAGCCCAATGGCAATTTATCCTATTATCCATTAGCACCATCTTTCTGTCCTAAGAGAACAGTCTGTGGAGAGGTTCAGGGTAATTGCTGTAGAAAGCAAAGTTTTGAGGTCTTAGCTTTGGGATTACTGATACTAATTTAGCTTTCTTGACTCTACAACTGGGACATTAAATGTCACTTTTATTTATAAGAGCTGGTCTTTGTTGAGCACTGAAAGTTAGTAGATTGTGTTTTATGATACTAAATATTTTTAAGTCTAATTTATGCTGTTGCATAAAATATACTCATTTTTTTAAACTTTTTTTTCCCCAAGGTCATGGTTAAATAATTGTTTGTTCATATAACCAACATATAAATATGCTCATCAATAAGGAGGTAATGAGAGACTTGTTATGGAGAAACATAACCACATGAAACTTAGATGGCAACATTTGAAATGTTTGGCCCTTATGGAGATAAAAAATAATGCTATTTTTAACACAAGCACATGATTTTAAATTGTACCTTAAAATAGATTGGGTCCTCAGAAAACCATGTTAAGCAGAAATCTTTTTTTCTAGTAGGATTTATGAAAATATGTTTTGATTTTAGTGGACTTAAATGACAAAGGTTAATTTTCCATGTAGAGGACAAATGGATGACAAAGCAGAAGCTCCAGAAATGCAAAGCAAGCTCATTAAAATGTCAAGGTCATTCAGTAGAAGTAATAATAGAGGTTACTTAAAAATTACAGTATGCTCCATCAAGGATTGTTTTCATTACAAATGTTAATGACATGAAATTTCCTATCCATCAAACACATCTAGAAAAATGTAACCCATGAAATATACTTAATAAATGATCTTTTCTAAAGTGTTTGTGACTTTTTTAATTAATAAAATGACCACAATAAAGTTGTTCATGTGTAGGTTATTAATTAGCATTTCACTTTAGAAAGGTCTGATAAGGAGCTCAGAATCCAATTCTTCTTCTTATCATTATTATTATGATGTTATGATTGAGGCCCAGAGAGCCTTCCTACTTATCAGAACCGAGAAATTAAGGGAGATTTTTCTCTCCTATAATTCAGACCACACTTCAAATATAGAATCAGTGACCAGGTTGGTCTAGGGCAAATTACTTAACAAATCCAAAGCTCAGTATCCCCATCTACAAAATAAGGATAGTAATAGTGCCTGATGTATTAGATTATTGTGAGGATTAAGTGAAATATAAAGATATAGCAGAATGTCTGGCACATATTTTAAATTCAATAAATGCTAGTCATTGTTATTGTTATTACATGTATTTTTTCCAAATGAGCTTTGTGGATAAGGCTTTGCAAATTAACAGCTTTAATTCTGTTGCATTCAGGTACAGAACTTTAAATTTATGACCATTTCATGTCTTATTCTTAAATGCAGCTCATCCTTCCACATTATTAATATCATTTCAGAACCCAGATTCATTGTCCAGCTTCTCCTTGATACTGCTCAGCCTCACAAACTCACAATTCTGATTGTCACGTCATCTAAATCTTTACCCAACTCATTTGTAAAAATAGCAGGATAACAAGATGAATATTCAGATCCCCAGATTTCAACTTTATGGATTTGATTGATATCCAGCCCCAAAGAAGTGCTCTTTGATAAAGTTGTTCCATCTATTATAAATCTTTTAACTATTCTTTCATAGACTCAAAATAATATTTATCATGTTATACTTTGAATAACATTGATTTTTCTACCTCTCTTGACTCTTTTGTTAGACTGTAGGTTCCTTGTTTTTAGGAACTATGACTTACTCTTATTTATTTATTTATTTGAAAGTATCTCACTCTGTTGCCCTGGATAGAGTGTTGTGGCATCATCATAATTCACAGAAACCTCAAACTCTTGGGCTCAACTGATCCTCCTATCTCAGCCTCCCCAGTAGCTGGGACTATAGGTGCCTGCCACTATGCCTGGCTAGTTTTTCTATTTTTAGTAGAGACAGGGGTCTCACTTTTGCTCAAGCTGCTCTAGAATGCCTAAGCTCAAGCAATCTACCCACTTCAGCCTCCCAGAATGTTAAGATCAGAGGTGTGAGCCACTGCACCCGGCAACTTACTCATTTTTACTATTCGTTCATTTTGTCCACAATCTGTACCAAAGTGACTCAAATATGTACTTGCCTAGTTTTCTGAATTAACAGAATGAAGAAATTATTTAAGATAAACACAGAAATAGCTTTGACTTCAAAATATTATGCCACCATTGAGTAAAAGGCCATCTTTTTGGTGCAACGCGCTGCTTCTAAATGGGGAACAACCCACCTTAGAGTATAGTAAATGACAATGATGTCCTGGTGATCCTCACACCTATTTCATTTTACAAGCATCACATACATCTTCTTTACAATCCTCCTGGTCTTCTACCTTATAGTCCTCTGCAGTGAACGCAATTAAACCATGCTTTCAAAGTGTACTGAGTCCTCCAGGATAAAGATGCTATGGAGTTGTGTTATGTGACATCTCTGCTCGCTCCTTGGTCATGACTGTAAATCCCTTGCTACTCTGAAGTGGAAGCAACAAAGCAATAGATAATCCAAAGTGATATAAAAATATAACACATTTCTACTGAGTGTTCCTACAAGACTTTAAGAACTTGTTTTCTTTTAAAACATATATCCCTTACAGTTTTTCTTGCTAAAGGGCAATGAACAGAAGTTGAAAACTGGTTTCAATGCCCACCAGGACTAAGATTGATTCATTAAACTGTGATGGGAAAATTAAATGACCTTGAATAGTCACTTTACCTTTAAAAGTTCCAATGCTCTATTGATGAAAAGTGGAGTCAGAATAGAGGATCTCTCACTGTCAAAGATCTGCTCAAATGTCAAGTGAATAGAGTAGTGTAATTTCTTATGGCAGATTTATATACACTGTTGTATATGACATTATGATTCTAATTGGAGATCTCTTAAAGATTTGGATGACGAATGGCTTCATGATTTAAATATAAGTGACTTAGAGCAGTATTGCAAATTTTAACTGACTGTCTTAAATATTAACTACCTGGAATGTCCTCCCACTTACTCTTCACAGAGGTGCACCTGGGCCCCCCTTAAGTTCAGTACCTTGACACGTTCCTCCTCTGGGTTGTCCTCCATTGCTGTTTGTATCTATGCTCTACATGTTTTCATTCTCCGTGTCAATTGTAAGCTTACTGAAAAAAAAGCATCATGTTTTATATTTCTTTTTATCCTTCCAAAGACCAGTATATGTAGGCATTAGAGACTTAAGCACTTAGTACTTAAGTGGCTTTTATAAACTCTGATTGCTATACCAGCTAAATCACCATTAAAATTAAAACCCAGCAACTTCAAGTGCCCATTTAATACATTGTAACAAGAATCATCACAGGCCCAAAGTCTCACTCTGCTATTTACCGGGATCTCTACCACTCAGTCTCCAAATTTGTAATATAGCGAATTGCCAGAGGCCTTTAGAGAAGTTATAAGGATTAAATAAAACCATCATTTTGATTTATGAAAAAAGCTGGTACATAAAATATATGTGACAAATAGTAACTATTAGTATCTATTATTATTAGAGTATGATAACTGTGCATGTTTGCTTTTTGTACATTTAGAAAAGTAATCAGTAGACTTAGACTTTAGTGTGCAACAGGATCTCCTAGAGAGGTTCTTAAATATTTAGCTTCTTAGGAACCAGCCCTAGAGAGCCTGTCTCTGGCCATGCTTGCTTAAAACTTGTTCTGAGAAATGCTATCTCCAAGATGGATTACCCAGAACTCATTCCTATTCTTAAAATACTTCAGATAGACATTCCTTGGAGCCCCAGAATTTCAAGCATTTCATTCTTTACTAAGTGTTAAAATATAATATTTTGAGTCCTGCTATCTTGAAAGTTATGTGTCTTGCTGAAATAACCTGAAAGTTATTAGCTTGAAAAAACATGAATGAAAAAATACCTAGTGTAATTTTTCTGACCAAAGAAAATAATTGCTTCTCATAGCCTGAAAATTACACAAACATTTTTGCCCTCACAGTACAAATGTCATTTTCAATTTCCAAATACAGCTAAGGCCGCAGGTAACCCACATAGTCTTTGAACTTCAACATTTTAAACAATTATTTTTAAGGCAAGTTTTACCCCAGATTTCATTTTGCTCTTCTGCCAACTGGCAATATTGCTATACAATTGATATTAAAACTGGTGTTACTAAATTACTTCAATGAGACTTATCTGACAAATTATTCCTTAGCTCAACTTTCACTTTAGAATATTAAGAGCAAACTATAGAAGATAAAGGACATCAAGCTGAAACAAGTATGGTTGTAGATATAAACAGTTTCTATCTGCATAAATATTCTTCAACTATAAAATTATTTTAACTTTTAATCTTTAAACTTGTTTGGTATTTAAACTTTCAGTTCTTCATTTGACAAATCTAGGCCATGATGAGGAATGCTAACTGTGGACAGATAAACTGATGTCATTCTCCCCAGAGTCTAAGTCATTTCCCAATGTATTCATTAGGGTATACATTTGATCTCCCTAAGAAAGAGATCAAAGTAATAGTGGTTTAAAAACAAAGTTGTATTTTTTTTTCTTGTAAATGTTTAGGTTGGTTGTCTAGGGCTGGTAGGAAGCATCATAAGTCACAGAGACCCATACTCCTTCTAACTTGTTGCTCTATCATCCTCAACACAGAACTTGGACTTCATTCTTCAGGATAGATGCTTTAGCTCCTTACAAACATATTCATATTCTGGCTCTTGGGAAAGGAACCTTGTAGGGATTAGTTAGGCTTCTTCTCTTGAAATGCATAACTCAGAAATGACACCTACCAAATCATCCATATTCTAATGGCTAGAACTCAATCACTTGATGACATTTAGCTTCAAGGGAGGATAAAAAATATAACACTCAGCTGGGCTGTCATACACCAGATATAAATGTTATTATTTTGTAAAAAGTGAAGAATGAATATCAAAAGGCATCTGGGGGCCTCTTTGATACCTGATATTCAGTAAGTATGGATGCAAAGAGTAGATGGTTACTGAGTCATTATCTGACTAGTATCCTTAGGGTACTCCTCTGCCCAAGTTGTATCAAAGGTAGAGACAGTACTGAGAAAGGGAAAGCTAGAATAGTACAGACGAAATATACTTACTTTATATCAGTATTTTTCTTAAGGACCAGCTTGAAAATTTTTAATAATCTAGAAATGTTCAAATAACTTTTAGGCATCTAACTTGATAACCAGTAGGCTCAGTTACTAGAATCAAACATTTTTCATACATATGAAAATATATCAGGTGAAAAAAATTGATTCTTGTCTTAAAAAACTAATAGAAGCTGATATCAAGTGTTTGGTTTTGTGATCAAACCAGTACAAACTCCTGGCAGTGCTAAATTTGAATATATAAGCCCACTCTGTAATACATCCTATAATTATTGCGTAGAAGTATAAAAATTAATATTTATTTTCTTTTATAGCTGCTTAGCATTTCATTGTGTAAATGTACCACAGTTATTCAACTAGTTCCATATTGATAATAATTTAGGTTCTTTGTAGCCTTTACCATTACAAATAGTGCTACAGTAAATCGCTTTGTGCATATATATATATATATATATAACAATATTGGCAGCATAGCTTTCGAATAGAGTTTTAAAAGTAGAATTATATACATTGAGATACTTAAAAATGACTGTGCTTTTGTTCTAAGGACTAATATACTATATAATATCCTCAGTTCAGTCTTTTTGGGGGATCACAGGGGTTCTCTTCATTGGTTACCTATTATGAGCAATAGTGAACTGATCCAGTTCCTTGCTTTCCCCCTTCCCTCTCTTTCTCCTACCATCTATCTTTAAATAATATTCTCTATTCCCTGTTAATATCTGTAAGATTATCCTACTTTCTAAGAGCCTATATGACTATTTCATATAGTCTCTCCAAACTTCCCTAATATTTTGTTTATTTTTAGAAAATACGACCCTGGTATACTATATAGTATTCCTTATAAGGATTCTTCAGTCCCTGAACTACAGAGAAAATATATATTTAATGCTCTCCACCACTTTTCATGCAGATGCCACTCCAACAATTTTAGTTGTGTGAAGCCTATTCTCTAATAGACTTTCTGGAGAGTGCTCATGGGAACAATATTTCCTGAATTTTTGCAAGCTCATAGTCATTTGTCTTTGGCTTTTATATCATAAAGATCCATTTGGGTCACATCTCTTTTTCCTGAGTATCTTAAATATTTTAATCAATTAGCTTTCTGTCATAAAAGCCAAAAACTGTGATGCTTTTCCCCTTATAAGTCAGTTGGTCTTTTTGACTAGATGCTCAAAGGGGACTCTCTATTCTTTTTCCTTTCAAGTCCAATACTTTTACTAGAATATGAATCAATAGTGACCATTCTGGATCAGTTTTCCTGGGTATACACTAACCCCTTTCTATTTCTGGCTTCTGGTCTTTTTAGCCTAGGGAATATTTTTGGATTTATATTTCTTGTGTTTTTTCCCTACAACTTTGTCATGCTTTTTCTTCTTTGGTGACATCTATTTTATGCATAGGAGTTCTTCTGTGCCTGTGTTTTATGTTTTTCACTTTCTTTTCCATCCTTTGTATGTGTCTTAATTTTTTTAAATGTTTCTTTCCAATCATTGATTTTTCTTAAGGCATTATCTGTGGGCTTTATTAACTTTCAAGTTCCTTATAGTTTAATGTTGATTTCTGAAGCATTTTTTTTATTTCTAAATCCTTCTTGAGGTTGACAATTTTTCCTCTAATTATTTTATTTCTGAGTTTTTATTATTGTCATTTATTCTGTTTATCTGAAGGTAAGATGATGTCTTAATTTCTTTTATGACATATTCAA
Source organism: Galagoides demidoff (assembly GCA_963574575.1). Taxonomy (NCBI): domain Eukaryota; kingdom Metazoa; phylum Chordata; class Mammalia; order Primates; family Galagidae; genus Galagoides; species Galagoides demidoff. The sequence continues at coordinate 5,119 of CAUYQV010086978.1, read as the reverse complement.
ATATCAGGCTAGAAATTTCAGCTGCTCTGTAACCACATCCCTCCGTACTCTTAATGTTGTACAGGATTGTTCTGTGATCCTTTTATGTTCTTATGTTAAGTTAAATAAGTTTTTTTCCTCTTCTAGGAGACAAAACTGGGCAAGAATAGTTTTCCTTGCTGTGTAGAACCTTGGGCTCCCACCTCTACTCTGTCTGTGAAGATTCTGTAGTCTGGTACAGTTCTATTCCCCTTTGTTTGTCTAAATCTTCTCTTTTAACTAAGGTCCAAGTCTCAATCAATTTTTTACTCTGTTCCCATAGGTTTCGCCTTAGTTTGAAACTTTGTCCTCTGCTTAGTTTCAGAAGTGCTTGGTGCTCACACCACTCTCGCCCTGAGTGACATACCACGATTGCCCTGCACTTGCCCATGAATTGGGGCCTGCACAGACCCCCCTCTGCATTGGCTCCTGCTCTCAGGTGTGCACACTGAGCTTTCAGTGTGCTCCCCTTTGGGTCACTGACTGACTTGACAACAGTCAAGGCATCTTTCCTGCTCATCCCTGGAGCCACACGAATCTTGCTAGGTTTGATTTTTCCACTTGCTTATTTTTTGGTGTTCCTTTTGGGTTCCTTGTTTGCTGAGTTTGTCATGTATGGCTGCTAGGAGACTTTTGTTTACCTCTCTTAGTTGTCCTATTGGCTTTTGGACAGGATTCAATGCAGGTATGCTGTTACAGCTGCCATCTTCCTTGACCACGTTTAAAATTTAAAACAACCCACAATTTGGTTGTGTTCATTTTCCCATGAGATTACCCAATGGCAAGCATTTGGAAGTGTGAAGGAACAGAAAATAGGATTCCACGCTGTTTCATTTCTTTCTGTTTTCCTTCTGTACTGTCCCCATGTAGTGGTGGAAGAGACCTCATCATTTGAAATGGCAGGGGCTGCAGCAGTCAGGTGAAAAGTCACAACTATTTTACAGTGGGTGGAAATTCAATAAGGGCCAACAAGGCAAGAAAGCACATATTCCAAATGATGTGGGTGATGTAATCTTAAGAAAAGAGGCATTAGATGGTGGAGTCTAGATTGAGTGACATATGGAGACGATGTAAGATGAAGACAGATCCTTAGGACTTTGAATATCATGTACAAATTTTAAAGAAGTGAATGAAGTTATTTTTGAACTTGTATTTTAATGAGGTGCTTTTGGTAGTGGTGAGAAGGGTGGAGCAAAAAGACAGCGTTGGAGCTAAGGTCACTGACATCATGAAATTCACCATCTTTTGGGTACCTGAAGGCAGGAGAGAGGAGGAATCATTTCATACAAGTGAAACAGTTTCAAACAAATTTACACATCATTTTCACTTAAGAAAAATTGATGCAAACCATAAAAGGACTTTAGGCTGCAGAGAAATTCTGTCACAGTCATGGCTACAGAAAATCATCCTACCCCTGAGTATAAAACCCCACCGGCTACCATCTGTTGGGGCAGTGGGATATAACAGGTAGCTGCCTTCCAGGCCAGCTGTGGAAAACACAGACACCTCAACTCTACTGGGGAAATCACTCATACCCACTATTGGCAGCCCCTCAGTTACAAACATCTGACTGACATACAACTTGCACTTCTAAACAGAGGCTACTACAGGCAATAGGTAAATGTGCCTGTTCTCACTTACATACAAATTCAACTTAAGAACAAACCTGCAGAACCTATCTTGCTTGTAATCTGGAGACTGCCTGTCCTAAGAAAAATTATAAGCAAGAAATTCAGAGAAATTCAGTGCAAAATAGCTTCGGAAAGGTTTGCTTGTTTAGGACCAATTAGCTGTTTCTGTAGAAGCTGCAATTCAAGTAATAATGGAGCAGTGATTAGAAGAGCAAGAATATAAACTAGAGAATATCAGGCAAGTTGCTGAGCTTTGAAAAAACAAGAAGTATGAATCAAATTCTGGCTGCCTTGCCCTGTAGCCCCACAGCTCATTTTCAGGTATGCTTGCAGACCTTGGCGGGGAACATGCATGCACTCTGATGGTGTCTGGTAGCTCCTTTGCCTGAGAGCTTTCTTTGGTCTAAAGGGAGTTTTCTCAGCTAAAGTCCAAGGCAACCTGGAGCTGCCCAGAATTCTACACCCCAAGGCTGATTCTTAACCAGGGAAGGACGGCAGTCAATGGATAAATACCCCCAGGTTCCTTATATCTTAGTGGGAAAATTCCACCCTGTTTTCTACAAGGTTCCTTGCAGTGTTCCCAGCAGGACTGAGCCTCAGTCTCGGGTCAGCACTTCCATTATTGGTGTCCTCCCTGCTGGGCCAGGCTTGTCTCCCTTCTCCTCTATGCTTCCTGTTTTTATTTGAGGTCTTAGCCATAAAAATCTTTGCCTAGGCCAATGTCTTAAAGCATTTTCCCTATACTGCCCTCTAGTAGTTTTATAGTTTTGAGTCTTACATTTAAGACTTCAATCCATTTTGATTTTATATTTACATACAGTGAGAGACAGGAGTCTATCTTCATTCTTCTGCATGTGGATATACAGTTTTCCCAGCCCCGTTTGTTGAAGACGGCACGTTCCCAGGACCTTTCCTTCCACCATGTGTGTTCTTGGTGGCTTTGTAAAAAATCAGTTGGCTGTAAATACAGGGATTTATTTCTGAGTTTCCTATTATAATTCATTGCCCCATGTATCAGTTTTTATATCAGTATCATGATGCTTTGCTTACTATAGCTTTGTAATATATTTTGAAGTCACATGCTGTGATGCTTTCAGCTTTGATCTTTTTGCTCAGAATTACTTCCATCATTTGGGCTCTTTTTTGGTTCTATCTGAATTTTAGCTTTTTTTTTTCTATTTCTATGAAAAATGTCATTGGTATTTTGATAGAGATTGCATTGAATCTGTAGATTCCTTTTGGTAATGAAAATGTTTTAATAATATTAGATATTCCAATCTGTGGAAGCATTGCAATGACTTCTTTATATGCAATCATTGCCCAAATTGATTCACTTTCTGGTTTTAAGACTCCACTAGAGTGGAGTCTTCCCAGTATCTGATGCTGATCTGCAAAGACCAATACAATTCCTCTCTTAATGTAGGAGCTGCATTATCCATCTGCTCACCCACAGTACCCCACCTGTTCCTTGGCATAGAACATATGAATGTTAGAAGTGGTTGTGTAGTGAATGAAAAAATGAATGAAGTTCCCAAAGGCAACCAAACTGTCTTGGAAATGTAGCAATAAGCAGCCAAGGATATCGATGGAGGAATACAGCATCAGGAAATCATCAACGTACAAAAATCTGAGGATGCAGGGAACTACATCAGTCTGAAAATAAATAGCAAGAAGATTCAGAGACAAGATTTCAGGAACCAGATCCGTTCTGCAAAGAAAATTGTCACTCATAAGAAAATATTGACTTTAGAGTAGGAAGGAAAGGGTGAGGCCTGTCACAGTGTTCTCTTAATCCTTGTGACAGTCCTATAACACAAATATTATTTATTTCACTTACAGGAAAATGCATCTTAGGAATGTAAAGAAAAATAACCAAATTTAAGGAGTAAGTAATGATTGGAGAACCAAAAGACAGGTCACTGGGTTCTATCTGTAATTACTAGAAGCAAAAACTCCTTGAAAGGCTCAAAGGTTTTCTATTTCTCAGGAGTCAACCCTCAGTGCACCCGTTTGTACCTCCCATTCCACTAGAGAAAGTCTATGGCCACATGGAGGAAACTTGCAGGCAGCTGTCCCCAGAGCAAAGAAATAAGAACTCTGGGGCCACCCTACCTGTTGTAGGATGCAAAGTCTGGTCATTTTTTAAAAAACAAGGACAGAAGTGTCCCAACAGAGTAACAAAAGGCCAAGTTCTGACAAGTATTTTTCAAAAGTCACAAATCATCATAGAGGAGAAGGTGCTCTTCTTTCATTTCCTCTTTTTCGTTGTTGTTGTTGTTCTTATTACCGAGCATAATTTCCCTCAATCACAACTGTGATGAACTCTCTTTCTCTTTTTAAATCAGCATGCCCCCCTTCTAAGATCCAAAATTACAGTGCTGTTTTGGAGGCATCATTTTGCTTCCATGGCAGCAATTTGTCTAAATCTTTGCCTGGTGGCCTCAGTGAATACATTTGGCAGGGAGAGTGGGATGAGAGGCAAAGGGAAAGCTTCTGTGAACGCAAGTACCTTGGGAAATCAACAGTGATGTGAAAAGCAACACATAAAAGCTACCCAGCACAGTCTATATGTTTTTAATGGGACTTCATTAGAAGTATACACTTCTTAAAGTTTGCCTCAGCATGGCAGTGGCTTTCTACTTGGCAAGTTTGAGAGCACTTAGAAGTTTTCTTTCACTTCTCTTTTTTAACTCACTCCTATGAGCATCGGCAGAGAAAAGAGGAATAGCTGCTAGTTCATGTTAACGTTGTAGCAGGATTTATATACCATTTGCCATTGATTTTCTGGAAACTTTAGATCAAGGCCAAAGGGGGGCCTTAGTTCATGAAATGGGAAGTTGAACCACTGGGAGAGTGGGCTCGGTAGGGGCTGCTTTCAAGGGCATAGTACCCAAGGAGGTTTGCATTCTGAGATGTTCTAGAAGGCAGCCCTATAGATAGATGCTTTGGCGAGGGGGAAAGGGCCTGAACCCAAGCAGTGTCTGGCAGTGTTAGCCCTAAAAATACCTATTTAATGAACAGATAATTCACTATTTTGCTCACTAGTGGAAGCAAAAACCAAAATTCAAAAAGGAGAAGCAGAGTTCCAAAGATGTGAGTTAAAAGCAAAAAAAAAAAAAAAAAAAAAGTGGCATTAACCATGGCAAACAGGAGGACAGATATTGTGGCCAGAATGAAACCCAGATTTTTATAGCAGTAGATGTGGAAAAAATATTTTATAAATGGGCTGAAGTTGGGGTGAAGAAAGACCTTAAATGCTATAATAAAGAGGAGCTATCACTTTGAGCTGTAGGCAATGGAAAGGTTTTCAAAGCAGTGATATCAAAATAGCTTTCTTTTTTTTTTTTGAGACAGAGCCTCAAGCTATCCCCCTGGGTAGAGTGCCATGGCATCACAGCTCATAGCAACCTCCAACTCCTGGGCTCAAGCGAGTCTCCTGCCTCCGCCTCCCAAGTAGCTGGGACCACAGG
>CAUYQV010086977.1:0-26956 GCA_963574575.1 Galagoides demidoff | reverse complement strand
AAGCTATCCCCCTGGGTAGAGTGCCATGGCATCACAGCTCACAGCAACCTCCAACTCCTGGGCTCAAGGGAGTCTCCTGCCTCCGCCTCCCAAGTAGCTGGGGCCACAGGTGCCCGCCACAACACCCGGCCATTTTTTGGTTGCAGTCATTATTGTTGTTTGGCGGGCCCGGGCTGGGGATTTGAACCCGCCACCTTAGGTGTACATGGCTGGCGCCTTAGCCAATTGAGCCACAGGCGCCGAGCCTGTTTGATTGAATTTTAATGGGTTGGCTCCCAGTGTATCAGTTTGGGTGTATAGATGTAGTGTTTGTTTATGAAACATAAGGTTTTTTTTTTTTTATGTACTTGTGCATTTAGAAAATACCTGTGCAGATTTGAATATATTAAATGGATATATTGCACCGAGGTGAAGTCTGGGCTTCCTGTGTAACCTTCATCTGATTAACGTATCTAGTACCCATTGAGAAATTTCTCGTCCCACATCCCCTCCCGGCATCCACCTTCTGAGCCTGCAGTATCTATTATGTTACTCTCCATGCCCATACGTACTCATTATTTAGCTCCCTCTTATACATGAGAACGTGCTGTGTTTGACTTTCTGCTTCTGAGTTATTTCACTTAAGGAAATCATCTCCTGTTCTGTGTTGCTGTGAAAGACATGAGTTCATTCTTTTCTATGGCTGACTAGCGTTCCACGCTGCATATCAGCACAGAACTCCTAAGTCCAGCAGTTTCCAGCTTACCCCATTTGTGTGGAGGCTGAGGAACACCCCCAGTGGAGTTCCCCGGCTTACTGCTTCTGTCTGTTTGCCATGCCTGTGTTCGCACTGGCTCACTTTGCCTCGTGCTGGCCTGTTCTTAGAGTCCATCCATGTTCTGTTGGTGACATCAGTCTGCTGCTGACTGTGCCGGTGCACAGTGAGGACCTGGGGAAGAGTCACAGGTTGTTGGGGGAGGAAAGGGGAGGAGACGCGCCCCACACGGAGGACACCCGCGGGAGCAGCAGGAAGGAGAGAGGAAAGAAAGGGAGAACAAAATTCGAGTCATGGGAGTCAACAGGAACGGATTAGGAACTTGCATTCCTAATAACAAACATTTTTGTATTCCAGTTATGAATTGGAAAACAAAACAAAAGTTTATTTTTAACTAAAAAACCAAAACCATCACTTATAATTTCCTGAGTCTAGAAAGTGAAAAATGTCTGTACCTCACGTGAAGTTAAACTTTCCATTGTTAGCTAAGCAGTGTTACTGTTAAGTCTGTCATTGGAAAGAATGTAAACATCTCTACTTATCTATTATTTTTTTTTGACAAGGAATACCAAAAAGAGTGTTTATTCTATTCAGCCTTTGGCTTATAAAGTATAATTTATAAAACGTAGGACAACTGAAGATGATGAGGCTTTTTCCCACTTTCTAGGTAGTTAAAGCTGGATCATTTGTTTGCCCCAGGCTAGTGGCCACATTACAGTAACCTTCAGTCTTCACTATCTGTTTTGGGACAACTGCTAAACCCAGCGTAGGGTTTGAGTCCTTCTTATCGGGTCTGTAGCCTCCGGTGTGCCTGCCTGGCTCCTGACATACTTCTGCTTCTGGTTGTTCAATTTCTGGGTTGGCTCCACCTTCTCCTTGCCTGTGCTGGTTGCCCCTTATTTCCGCAGTCTCTCCGAGCTGGAGGTGTCTGGATTCAGCCCTTTGCTTTCTCCCCTCTGTCTCGTCCACATCTGGTGTCACGGCTTTGAACAGCATCTGTCATTCCCTCTGCCCTTGAACTCTAGACACGGCCATCCCCGCCTCCCTGGCATCTCCATCTGGATGCCTAGGAACTTTCTCAAAGGTAACGTATCTAACAGCAAATTCCTAATCTGTTCCCCAAACCTCCACACCTCACACCAAGTCCCATCTTGACGTATGAGGTCTGATAATTAAGTTCACAAACTCATCCTGGAAAAAGTGCTACACAGCTCATTGCTGACTGTCACTGCAGTCACCTTCACAGTCACCCCCCTGGGAAGCTCTGCACTGATGCCAGTGCCTAGACCACTCTTCAAAGCAATTTTGGAACTCTTTCTGGAATGACCATCAGAGCTATTGTCAAACAGCACACAAAAACATGCAACAACGATAACGAATGCCAATCAGCAACATACTGCCACACACTGACACAAACATAGCCCTGACGCCCTGATATGCCAAGGTTATGAACCCTTATTGAATTGTTTCTGCCAATTCTCAAGTGCATGGTGGCAAGTTCACAAACTTAATTGTCAGACCTCAGAGGAGAGCAGTCCTGCTGTTCCTTCCAGAAAAAAGAGTTTCAGAATTGCTTTGAAAGGTGAACTAGGCACTGGCATCAGTGTACAGCTTCCCAGGGGGAGGACTTGTAAGGTGACTGTAGTTGATACTCAGCAATGAGGTATGTATGTAGCACTTGTTCTAGAATGAGTTCACAAACTGAATTGTCAGACCTCGTATGGCAGACCCTTCTTTCTGGTTCTTACACCAAAAACTGTTGGGTAATTCTCAATACCTCTCTTCCATACCCCTCATCTAAACATCAGAGAATTCTGTTGGCTTACTGGGTATTTAACCACTTCCTACCAAGGCCAATGCCACAGCCACTCTATGTTCTGGGCTTCCACCCATTGTTGGAGCAGTTGTGGAACTCTTTTCCCTGCCGCTGTCTTATCTGCCATGAGCAGTCTGCTCTGTTTTATAAAAATGACAATCTGGGCACGTCCTGACTCTGCTCAGCTTCTCTCCGTCGCCTCTACTTTCATTCAGTGAGAGTCAAATCTGCACCTTCCACCCCGGCGCGTCAGCATCAGGCTGATCTTCCTCGGCTCCAGCCCCACCAGCCTCCTCACAGTTCCTCAGATGCGCTGGACGTGCCTCTGACCCAGGGCTTTTGTCTTGGCTATTTCCTCAAACACATGCCTTGTTTCTTCGTTTTCTTCAGGTGATTATTCAACATTCACCAGCATAAGACCTTCCCTGACCCCTCTCTTGAAAACTGCACGTTCCTCCAGCTTCTTCCCCTCCTCCCTACAAACTTTTACTCTCTTCCTGACTTCAGTTTTTCCTTTATCACGTTCAACCTCCTGTGTATTTTATTTATTTCTCTGTCTTTCTACGGTAGAATGTAAGTTCTATGAGGGCAGAGTTTTTTGTTTTGTCCAGGGCTATATTCCCAATACTTAGAACAGTATGAACTGAGAGTAATAAATTCTAGTCGGTTAAAATAAATGATCTCACATTATTTCTTGATTGGATGAGGAGAAAAAAATTGTGTGTGTGTGTGTGTGTGTGTGCCTCAAGACTGAGGTGGGGAACCATCTACCCGTCTTACTTGGTGAGTCCCATTACACCTCTCTTGAATCAAATCAGTAAACTGTACATACCTTTTGCTGGAACTGAGGCTTTTTCAATGCCCCATTAAAAACCACTGAAAATACAAAAACAAGGCTGTATTACTTTAACTCTGACCTTAGAAGACTTTCAGTTTTATAACTGCTTAGAGAAAATGTGGAAATGTTTGCTGGCCCCAATCTTTTTATTACTCATCTCTATAAAGAGGCTTTTAAGGACATATTAAAAAGTTTCCGTCTCTCTAGTCTCTTGCCCTCCTTCTCATGTTCCTTCCTTGTAACCCAAATGGTCAAAGTCAGGACCTCGACAGTCTGGAAGAAATGTGTTATGGTCAGAGCACACGGGGCTGGAGCTGGCCTAGAACCTCAGATCCAGTCCTCCAACTTACTGCTCAAATTACTGCTCTCTAGAAGAGTGAGCTCATGTGTGTTCATTCTTAGTAAGAACTCATTTAGCTGTTGTTCACCCAAAAGTTGAACTTCCTCTGGGATCTTCTGTGCTTTTACAGATGTTTCCTCCTTCCTATGCAACTAGAACCAAAAGGAAGACTTTGGACTCTCTGGAGAGGAGGTTAAAATACATGATCTCATGGTATTTCTTGATTGCGGCTGGTGGGGCAGCAGGGCCTATTTAAAAAAAAAAAAGATGAAGACTTTGGCTCTGAGAACAGGTGCCACAAAAGATGTAGTGGGATGGAATGTGTTAACCTGAGAAAGATGGTAGTTTTTTTTTTTTAGAAAAACTGAGAGCTGGGAATGACTTTGTCTATTTCCTGTAATAAGCCAATGGTCTGATCTTGAGGAACCTATTACAGTGTGCTTCTTAACTCAAAGGCTATTTTGAGGTCTAGATATAGAATGGTATTCATCTTTGACTGTATTCTGAAACAAAGTAGTTTTATAAACTGTAAGGTGGCTTATAAAACTTCCAGAATGTAAATTTTGCCAGGTCTTCAGAATCCCGGAGAGTTTTGAATGTTCATGCCATATGCACTTTTTGTAGTTTCGTATCTTGGCTAGAGATTCCTGCATGATAGGAAATTTAGTAGAAATTTGTCTGCAGTTTCATTAGTATGGGCTGGTTTGATGGTTTTCTCTAATACAGGTGGCAAAATAGATGCTAAGAATAAAATGATTATGATTACAGATGCCTCAGGGAGCCTCCTTCAATCCATGCAACTTAAAATATACTTGTCTCCTCAGTTCCTTTTTATGCATCTGTTTAATATTTGTCAACCAATTTGTCCTTACAAGCTCTTCGATAATACTTCAAGTGAAACAATGATACGATGCATTTAGAATTAGAAAATGTATGGCATGTTTGAGCTCCTGGGGCCTTCAGAGAATGCCTCAGCCCAATCCCTTATTTTATAGAAGAGGAAATTGTGGGTCAAGATGGGCAGTGACTCAGCCAAGGTCTGGTTTACTGGCAGAGTGGGTCATTAAAATTTGCCTCTGCTAATCTTTGTCCAGTGTTCATGTCATTGCAATGAGTTAAAATAAAAATTACTATAAACTTTGGAGTAGCAACAACAACAATAGCAAACTCATCAAAGTCTCCTATGTGGTCTAGAAAACCCAACATAAAACTGCAGGATTCTTGTGATTTCCACTGCATGAGACCATATGGTCTTGCTGACATATTAAAACGTGTAAAACGGATTCTTTTACTGCATTTAAAATGTTTAGACAAATTAAGCTATGGTATTATTTCCTTGGCCCGCCCTGTGAAGGATCTTTACTCGGTAAAACACTACCTGGTCTTTGCTATCTCAGTAATGGAACTCTTGGGACACATTTTCATTTTTGATGAAAATAACAAGACACTGTGATCACATTCTATAAGTATTTTTGCCGATGCAAATCAGGTAACAGGGATAGGTCTTCCTCAGGGGTCATTGTTAGGAAAGAGCAGCTTTAGTTTCTGATTATCAAAATTGGGTCCTGCTGCTTCCTTTCTCTCTGGCACCTTAAAGGGTTGGTAACATTCAGAATATTATGAAGTCAGTAGAAGCTTAATCAAATTTAAGTCTATGCTATCGATTAATATATGCAAAATTTACTAAACACTTTAACTGAAGCCTATAAGCCTATATACATATGTGTGAGTCAGCTGACACAGGGTTGATATACCATGGAATGTCTCGGTTAAGGTTGGCTCAAGCCTCCATTTGTGAACACTAGTTCTCCTAACCCAGGGGTGGGGAATGTGTGGTCTTAAGACTACATGTGGCCTTCTAGATCCTTAAGTGTGGCCTTTTGACTGAATCCAAAAAGATCTGAATCCTGAATCCTAAAGGAATTATTCTGTAAAATTTGGGTTCAGTTAAAAGGCCACACTTAAGGACATAGAAGGACACACGCGGCCTCAACAACACAGGTTTCCCTCGCCCTGACCTGCCTTTCCAGTATGTGATTTTGTATTTTTTCAGGGCTACTTTGGCTCTCCCCTCCTCTTTTCTGAATTAATTGTTGACAGGTCATTTTACCCTTCCTTGGTCCAAAACTGAGTTCAGAGGCAGAATGCATGGCCTTTCTTTGACTGCCACAAAAGGTTCACCAACAAGGCATTGAGTGAGTGCCAGACTGCCATTGAGTGGCAGACTCTACTGAACAGAGAGTTCCCATCATGACACACAAGCATCTAAGAATAGAGTATTAAATATTCCTCTTCTTAAAATCCCCTGTCCAGCTTGACTTCAGCATCTTTTATGTTCTCTCCCATCTTCTTTTGTCCTTAAGGACAGTCCTCACCTGCGTGGTGTTTGGCTCACCCTTTGTTTTGTTCTCTCCTTCTTGGATCTGTTATGGTAACTATGGAATTCCCAGGTAGGCTCTTTGTACTTTTCCAGCCTCCTCTTCTGAGTCTTTCTGGGCTGGCTGCCGCTCCCCAGGCTTTCTCTCTGCCTCCAACCCCATGGCAATATTTGCTGCACATCTTCTTCCAGAGATTGTTGGGAGAACCAAATAAAGGCTATTTGCAAAACTAGGCTCTTGGTAAAGTGTTAAAAGAGACTGGTTGGTGTGATGATAAGATGCTCAGAAAATAATCAATGAATTAAGCTTCCATTTATAATCTCTTAAGAGATATAAAACTCTACAACTGAGATCTCCATGACATATTGGAAAATATTTACGTAAGTTTATTTTGCATATGAATGTGTTCAGCACACATTTCAGAGTTATAGTGAAGGGCATTGCTTTCCAGAAGGCTTATGTGTATCACTGTCTCCTGGCATGTTGCTCTATTCCTGAGAAACAGTGCAAGGCCAAGGGTATTCAAACAGTTCTTAATATTTGATCTAATACCATGTTTACTACTAATTATTCAATACATGGAAATGTGAGTCAAAAAATTAAATACAAAAAAAAATCCCAAGAGCAATGTTTTGGGGGTTGTCACTTAGTATTCATTTCAATGTTTAGTCTTTATTTTTCAATACTTTTCTTTGGTATGTATTAAATATTTAACTAAAAACTAGTAACCATCCTCATAGAGTCCTTTAAGATGATAGAAAAAAATCATAAATAGAAATGAACACTTAGGTATACATTCTTCTAGACTCTGTCACTCATATTCTTAATCTTTTGTATAGGAAATTTAGAATTTAACCACTTACCTTCTTAAACAAGGTTCGAGGGTTCTTTGGAGATCCCCATTGTCTTCCTGACAGAAGAGGTGTTCAAATCCCTCTGCTTCTCTGCCCCTCGGCTCTGTGATTCTGAGCCATTTCTAAAGCCCTTAGAAACTTTAGCTGTCATTATCATTTTCTTTTCAGCTCTACCACCGATAATGTCATGAGAATGTAAGCAAATTTAAACTTTTTGGATTTTAGTTATGTCTAACAGAAGGAATTAGATTCCATCAGTGGTTCTCAAACTCAGGTGCGTTAAGACACCGAGTCCCCACCGTCAGAGTCTCTTATTCAGTACATCTAGAATGGGGTACAATAATTTTCGTTTCTAAAAAGTTCCAGGTGAAGTCATTGCTGATCTGGAGACATACTTTGAGAATACTTCGTTTACTCCAAACAAAGCAGTGGTTCTCCATCTTGACTGCACATCAGAGCTCTCTGAGAAGGCCATGGATCACCACCCCTGCCCAGAACACATCTCAGACCAGTGAAATCACAGTCCCTGCAGATGGTCTCCAGACGCTAGCAGCTTTTAAGCTCTCCAAATGCATCCAATGATCAGCCAAAGTTGATAGCACTTCTAAGGCCTCTGTCAGGTAAAAATAATCATTTGTTCTAACTTAAACAAAGGAGAAAATGAATTTGTTATTCTGATTCCATTTTCTACTCTTTTGTGTAGGGGCTTATGCCATGAAAAAATAAGCATTTCTTCAGTAAGGTGTATGTGTATTTTTAGAGCATCCATTGGGGGTGTGTTGTACAGCAGCAGTCCCCAACCTTTTGGGCACCAGGGGCCAGTTTCATAGAAGATGATTTTTCAGAGTTGGGTGGAGGCGTTGGATTCTTATGAGGAGCACACAACCTAGATCCCTTGCGTGTGCAGTTTGAGATAGGGTTCACATTCTATGAGAGTCTAATGCCACTGCTGATGTGATGACAGGAGGCAGAGCTCAGGCGGTGATGGGGAACAGGTGTAAATACAAAGGAAGCTTGCTTGTCTGCCTGCCACTTACCTCCTTCAGTGTAGCCCAGTTCCTAACGGGCCACTGACCCATACAAATCCACACTGGGGGTGGGGGTGAGGGTGGTGTTTGGGGACCACAGTTGTACAGCTTGTAGTAAAACAGCATGATGCGTAACAACTGAAATACTGTTCTGGGATTTGCAGATTATTTATACAAATTAGTTTTGCTGATGTGCTATTTGATTATTAGGGAGTACTATAGACATCTTTTTTTTTCATCCCAGGGGGTTGTGATCCCCTTTAAGGAGTTCACTTAAATCTCAGCTCTTTCATTTACAAATTCTATGAACTTGGACCAATTTCTTCACATATTTGTGCCACAGCATTTTCAGTAAAATGGAGATAATCACAGAACATACTTTGTAGGATTTGGGGCAGGTGTCCTCAAACTATGGCCCACCTAGGACATTTATCTAGCCCGCAGGGTATTCTTGCTGCCGCTGCCTGTCCTGCTTAGCAACCGACTCATCCCAGGGCCTGCAGTCTGGTTCTCCAATGGTCTGAGGGACAGTGAACTGGCCCCTTATTTAAAAAGTTTGAGGACCCCTGGTTTTGGGAATCATCCAGGTAAAGATATTTTATATAACTAGCACTCAAAAATGACCATTAATAATCAAGTGTTCTAAAATGTATTTTAAAATTTAAACATTTGAATATAGTTTAACAGGTGAAGATATGTAAATTTTATTTTAAATATATTAAAATATATAAGTTTAAAATACATAAATATATATAAATCAATGTTAAAATTTTTACTAAATGTGCCTCTGTATTTCTAAAAGAAATTTATTTCCTTTTGTGTATTTATTATTCCTAAAGTTTTTATAACACATACTTACGTAATTCCTAAATTATAACCACTGTGGCTGCTGGAAAGAGTATAATTCCTAAATTATAACCACTGTGTGCTGCTGGAAATGTCTGATATTCTTTCATCCTCCTCACTACCCACCACTCTAAAGATCACTTGTTGCTGTTGCAACAATACTTTCTCTCCATCTTGTTTCATTCTTCAGTGGCAAAGACAAATGCCTTTTCTATACTTTCTCTCCATCTTGTTTCATTCTTCAGTGGCAAAGACAAATGCCTTTTCCTCCCCAGTGGAAAGAGACATGCACTTTGAGCCACTCCAATGTCCAAGGACAAAAATCACTAGCCAGTGTAGAAAATAAAAACAATTTTTTTTTTCTGGTGGTGGTGGTTGTTGCTTTTTGCATATGTATGAGTTTGTGTGTCTTTCCCCACCCGGGGTTGGGATGGGGTGGTATTAGTTAGGGTGACTGAAGGGATTATGTTATATCCACTTTGTTGGGAAGACTAGGAATAGGAAAAGATTCTCCAAGGCTGGGAAATGCAGACATCCAGTCTTGAAAGGGTTTGTTGTTGGTCATTATGTCAGAAGAGGGGTGTGTTAACTGGGAGGAGGCCAGTAAAATTGCCCAGCACTCAGGTGCATCTCTAAGACATATCAACATTCATTCACACATTCAGCTAACATGTGATGAGAACATGAGAATGGATAGCAAGAATTCTGGGTTGAGGCTCGGTGCCTATAGCTCAGTGAGTAGGGCACCAGCCACATACACCGGAGCTGGGGGGTTCGAACCCAGCCTGGGCCTGCCAAACAACAATGACAACTACAACAACAACAACAAAATAGCTGGGCATTGTGGTGGGTGCCTGTAGTCCCAGCTACTCAGGAGGCTGAGGCAAGAGAATCACTTAAGCCCAAGAGTTTGAGGTTGCTGTGAGCTGTGATGCCACAACACTCTACCGAGGGTATAGTGAGACTCTGTCTCAAAAAAAAAAAAAAGAATTCTGGCTTGAAGGAGCTCACAGCTGATGGGAGCCTTGGGCACTGGATAAGTAATTAAAATACAACATGGTGGCTACAGCTTACCTGAGCCTGGAGGAGTGAGTGAAGGCCTATGAGGCAATGATACCTGGAAGGGCACAGGAAGTTGGGCAAGTTAGGGGGTTGGTAGTAGCCACGTGGGGAAGAGAAGGAGGCCAAGGGCTGCAGGGAAACACAGGCAGCTCAGAGTTACTGAAGCACAAGTGTGAGGTTCTCTCTCTTGCTTTGTTGTCACCAGGAGAGATTGGGTGTCCAGTGGGCCTGGTTTGCCAGGACTAAGGGGTGTCCAAGAAGATAGGACTTTGAATTCTACAACTTGGATAGTCCTAGGCAAATAAGCCAGGATCGTTGGATACCCTGTGTTTATGTGGAGATCTGTCCACTGAATTGCAAGGCTATCTGGTTTAGTTTTTCTTTTCTTTATTTTCTTCTGCCTGAGTAACAGAAGAATATGGTAAAAATGGAATATGGCAAAGAAGGAAAGAGGAAGTCGGATTTTATAGATTGGAAGAAGAGACCCTTGAGGAAGGATGCATTTGATTTTTGAGGACTGTTTCGGCAGCTAAAGACCCAGAGGTAGGACTACCAGGAAGAATATGTGAGGATGATGTGGCACCTGGGGATGCCTTGCAGTGTGCACAAGTCTGGGGGAGACAACGCTGGAAATAGAAGGAAAAATAGAACACAGACAAATTTACTGGGATTTCTTTAAAATGTGTGGTTCCTGTCATCAGTTCATTAACCATGCTAGAAATGATCATGTAGTTATATTCATCACAATTCAAATTTTCTGCCATTTTAAGATGTATGTAAGTCAACAATGATAAAAGTTTTTGTTATATTAACCCATACTGGTATCAATGCCTACTGAGTGTTTTCTTAGTCAGAGGGTCAAACAAGCATTTGTAAATACAGCACTTTGTGTGACTGTATAAGCACCGAATGCATTTGCTGCTTCTTTTTGTTTTTTTGGACTTGAAATGAATTTGAACAGATCTGTGAAATAGATGTCACATGTCAGTCACATGTACCATTTAAAATTCTCTGGTAATCACATTAAAAAAGTAACCAAATGGAATTAATCTTAATAATATATTTTGACACAATACATCCAAAATATCAAAATTTCAACATGTAGTCAATATAAAAATTAGTAATGAGATATATTATGTTCTTTTTGCTTTGTACTAAACCTTAGAACTGTGATGTGCATTTTTAAATTACTGTACATCTCCATTCAGAGGCTACATTTTCATTAGGAATATTTGATCTGTAGGTAGATATCTTAAAATTTACATTTGAAAAAGTAAATTCATATGCCTAAGTCGTTACAAGCATACTTAAAAGCTTTCAGTCACTGAATTGAGTATCCATTTTGAAATTTAAATCAATGAAATCAATTAAAATGCAATGGAGTATTAAGAACTTCATTCCTCAGACACAGTGCCACACACATTTCAAGCACTAGATAGTCAGCAGCTGTACTGAAGCAGACTATATTTGGTGTAGGAATGTACAAGTGGGCATATTTTGCTACTCTCCTTTGCCACGCTATTGCTGTTTTTTTTTTTTTCTCTTTGGCTAATTAAAACGTGCAAATGCCATAGACTCGCCTTTTCTGCAGGCGTTAATTCCACGTGCTCCCTGTAGATGGCAGCACTCTCTTCTTGAAACTACAGGAAGGAGGCGTGGCTAGGACTTGTCAATCAGAGTCTGGCATTTTTCGTAGAAAGAATCTCAGTTCTCTGGAAAATTCTTTGGTAGCATAGGTCAGAGTTTTTTCAGCTCTATTGTCATTCTGCACAGATGGCTATTGATTATGAAAACAATCTCTGAGCCTCTAGTCCAGAGAATTGCTTATTCCTCAGTTTCAGAAGCTGGAAGGTGAGAGGAGAAAAGGATGCAATTAACTTATCAGAATGCTTTCGTTGGCTCATACCACATTTTGGGAATGGTGACTCCAAGTGCTACTTAATAAAACTTTTCAAAGTAGATGAAGCAGTTTTTGCTTCATGTGGTGTGACAACGTTAATTTGTATTTTCATTTTCCACTGGACTTTGTGATTAAGTTTTTAAGAACATGTACAAGACTTCATATTGCTTTTATGTGTAAAATAGCCCCATCCAGTATTTAAAGAACTTAATAACATGTAGTGCATGTTACATGCACCTGCCTAAAATTTATGTTTTGCATTGGAAGTACCCCCTACCCTCTCCTTCACATTGTATTTGTGATAAGAGAATATGAGATAAGGAATAAGAAGGTACTAAGGAGAGAGGGAGAGATTCTTAAGTGTTTTCCAGAGGACCAGTGGGCATCTTTGCATAGCACAAGAGAACTCCCTGGTACTAAGACCCAACAAAATGTAGTTTGGTGTCTTAGTTACTTTCAATTGACATTTTTGAATCACAGGCTCTTTTACTGTAATTTTCACTAATTGAGTGAAATTTAAATTTTTTAAATTCATTTTTAGCTTGGATAGTCACACTGTAGCTAGTATAATACATCTAAAATGCTGTGCTTTTGTCTTGAGAAAAAAATGGTTTTATTAATATACTCGTTAAGTCTTTTAAACTCTAATGTATGAAAAGGATTGCTAATGGGTACAGAGTGAGGGTGGGAAGACTGGGGAGAGAGACAGTTAGCTTTGCCTAGTGACAGGCACAGGCCAGAAGTTGTACTAGGTTCTCTTGTAAGTGTTTGCTTAGTAATGTTTTATAGATAAGGTAACCTAGACTTAGTGAAGCATGGTATCTTTCATCTTGTAAGTGACACATAGAGTTGAGAAGAGTCTACTGAGTTTTTTTTTTTTTTTTAGCAGAGACTGCATATAAGGATTTATTCTATATGAGGACATTCAAGAATTGAAGATACGTTGTTAGATTTATGCGGTATCTTGTACCATGTAATTCTGGTTCTTTCTTCTGTTTCCTTAACAACTTTCTGCCTTTCTTTCCAGAATGTAGCAGTTGCTCCAAATCCAGTACTTGTCTTCTATACTTACCTCCTTCTTTTAAATGATCATATCCAAGACCATGGCTTTAACCCCCTTCTCATGCCTGTAATTTCCAAATCTACAACTTTATTCTCTCTATTAGTCAGGATAGGATAATTACTAAGCAAATAACATCGTATATCTCAGCTTAAGACAGTAAGTTCTTCTCTCACACAAATTTTAATGCAGATCTTCCCCACCTGCCTTTCTGATGGTGTCAAAGAAGAAGAAGAAGAAGTGGTGACTCAGGGATTCTTCCCTCTCTTTTAACTTATTTCCTGTCTTGAGCTCCTTTGGCCACTGAAGCTTCTCTCAGGATAATGTTTCTTAATGTGAAAAAGGAGGGGGGGGGTAAGATGTAGGGACAGATCTAATAACTAAAATTCAAATTAATGTTAGGTAAATATATTTCAAGATATCTGCATCAAGTACAATGGCATGTGAAATATACGTGGTTTCTGTTGGTAACAAAGCCATAGGTATTTCTAACTTTATTGTGGCTGTTGCCTATATTCATAAAGGAAGGAAATGCCAGGTTCCATTTAGAAGTTACTGAAAATAAAGATAGATTTTCCTCATCTAAGGTTATAGGGTTCCTTGAATGGTACAGACCATAAAGTCTAGTGACTCCACAACTGCCAAAACTTCATAGAGCCCCAAGCTGGATCTCATGCATCCAGTTGACTGACAAGCAAAGCCCTTGGAGAATGATACAAGACATTGGAGTAGAGGCAAAACTGAAAGGGCATAGACCACTTATAGTCATAGTTCGATGGGCTGGTACTCCTAGATGGAGCAAGACTGGAAACTGCATTCCAGCTGTGTGTCTAGGAAGAAGGTAAGATGTGGGGAGCATGGAGCAGTAACTGAAGCAAAAAACATCAATGGGAGCTAAAATTAGTGAGGAAGATTAGGACTGGAAACAGGATATTTTCAGAGTCTCAATGAACCTCTGTATAAGACAATTATTAATTTCAAAGGGAAAATAGGAACTCTACAGAGAGGAAGAAATTTAGCAGACATTGCTTTATCCAGGTGATCAAGGGTGGCCATGAGAAGCAGGATGAATTAACATCATGTGCTTCCTGATACGAAGCACCAGGGAGAAACAGCATTGTTTCTCTGGTGTTCTGCCCCAAATCTACATCTGAAGGAGAAATCAGAAAATCCCAAATTGAGGGACATTCCGCAAAATAGCTGATTAGAACTCTTCATGATCGTCAAGGTCATGAACTGTTCCAGATTGAAGGAGGTTAAAGAGACACGATGATGAAATACAAGGATGATCTTGTTTTGGATCTTGGATGGGAAAATGGGCATTAGCAATTAGCAAAATAGGAACAGAATCTATGTATTTGAAAATGGTACTGTATCTATGTGAATTTTCAGGTTTTGATACAAATGCTGTGGTTAAGTAAAAACAAAAGACCTTATTTTGGGAAATACAAACTGATATGCAACTTAACTCTCATGCATCTCAGAAAAAAAATAGAGGAGAGGAAAATAAGTGAGATAAAATGGTAAAATTTAGGGAATCCAGATAAAATGTATATGAGAATATTTGGTGCTATTTTTGAAATCTTTCCTTTAAGTCTGAAATTGTTAAAAAACCCTTTTTTTTAAAAAAAAGGTGAGGTTGGATCTTGTAAAACTCAGGAGGATGGTCAAACTTTCATGTGCCTTGTGCTTTCCTCTTTGTCAAAGAACCTTCAGCAGTGACTGTCTGGGCTGGTCACTGATGTCCTAGTTAACTTCTGAAAATAAGCCAAGGAATTTCTGGACCAGGTAGAAAAAAATAGAGTTCTCCACATTTTAATCCATTTTTTTCTGATAATAGTATGTTTATATGCTTTAATATGTAGACAGTGGCCTAGTAATTTGAATACCAGTCTTGTAGATTCTGGAAAATTTTATTATTTTAGTTTTGACTTAGGCATTTAGGTAGATTTAGATTTGAACACCAAAATTGTCAAGGATTTCTCTAAGACTTCATTGGGAAAGGAAATTTGGACTTGTTAATTTACTTCTGCAAGGTGTCTCTCTAAGTACAACTTCTAGGACCACAGTAAAGAAGATCTGATCAAAATCATTCATTAGCAGAGGCTTATAATATTAAATGGCAGCCTCTAGGAATCAAAAAAATATTAACTTTTATCTCTGACCAAGGAGCAACCATTATAGTCCATTTATGCCACACAGAAGTGATGACTTAGTATTAAACTTATTCTGATCCTCAAAGTCCCTGATTTTGACCCTGACCCCGTGCATGCCTACCCCCAGCCTCACATATCATTGTGATTCTGGCATAAGGACAGTTAAAATGAAGTTTATTCCTATAATTTTTTTTAAATTTTTTTATTTCTTATAGCATAACTGTGTACATTAATGCAATCATGGGGTACAGAGTGCTGTTTTCATATACATTTTGAAATACTCTCATCAAACTAGTTAAGATAACCTTCATGTCATTTTCTTAGTTATTGAGTTAAAACGTTCATACTCGACTTTTAGAAAGATTTACTTGTACCCTTGTAAGATAAACCATAGAGGTGACCCCATCAATTTATTCCTATAATTTTTAATTATCATTTTGATCACATTTAGGTAATATATTGATGGTATTCTGATAGTTAGCTTTTGGAAGAAGATCCACTTTTAATTACTACCCTCATGCTAAGTTTGTTGGAAATAGTCTGACTGCCATTTCCCTTAGAAATCAGGTAGCATACACCAGTAAGAGGTAAAAATTGGGAGTCCAATACCAAATCTCATAGGCTGATGTTTAAAATGATATAAAAGGGACAACCTTTGGTGTAGAGTGGACTTTCCTCAATATTTCAAGGGACGATCCCAAAAAACCTGAGCCAAAAGTTAATTGATTTAGCAGCACGTAGGTAATGGTAGCAGTTCTTAACGTGCACTGTTGCATAGACACCGTCTTTATTTTTCCTGTGGGTTGTCACAGTGGCAATTGGAATGGTGACTAGTGGCATTTAGGATCTGTAAGTGACAGGCTTGGTGATGACGGTACAGTGAATTTCTAGACTGAAAGTAATGGACTGCAAGTGACATGTGACGAGGTAGAGAATGTGGGCTGGCAGATGGACTGGGTTAGGGAGGGGGTCAATTATATGTTGAGTTTGGGACATAGCCAAGTATGAAGTTTCTGTAAAATGTCCGTGTGAAGATGTCCAACTGGGATTTAGATATTTATGCCTGCATTCTTGTCATCAGTAAGCTTTGGAGAAAAGGAGATCTTAAGACTTTTACAAACAACAGGAAAGGAAGATGGTAGTAATATGTGACAGCCCTGTTGTTTTATGGAAGAATTTTAAGTAAAAGTTCTGAAGAAGATGGGGAGAAGCTAGGTTACGTTAGTCTGGATGAGCAGAGGGGTGGGGACACAGGGTAATGATAGACGAGTAAAGAAGGAAATTCTTTGTCTCAACAACCAGCTCACATGATTTGCTAACCTAAATTGTGTGGTGATATTATAATAGACCTGGGACAAGTCATGTCAGCATTACAAGCTTTTAATTTTGCATTTATAAGTAAGAAAATATATTATGTAATATTTGCCATATTTTTGTAAGAGATGAACTCAGAATGTTAGTGAAATTAAAATCAAAAAACTATTTTGCTTGGGAGGGATTTAATTATAAATATTTATTAAGTTAAGGTAAAACATTCTGAAAATATTTATTGTACAGGATTAAAAATATATCATCACTAGGAAAACCAGGCATAATTTCAACTATTTTATGATCGTCCTGTTATTATATATAATTGACATATAACTGTAACTATATTTAACTTTAATTAAATATAATTGATGAATATAACTGAAATAGGTTAAGATTAAACTCTAAGGAAGAGTCTTAAAATTGACCACTTCTTTCTAAGAGACAAAACTGACGTGTGATTAGGTCTGTACATAAAAGTGAAAGAGAATTAAGATAATACTAAGAATTTTAGGCAAAAATGTTTTGGGTATAATTGATTATGTATAGTGGATATAATGGTTATATATATAATTTTGCTATTATAAATATGATTGTCTTTTTTCCCCAAAGATTCTGTCATCATGGGAAGCAAAAGAAGTCTAGACAGGTGATTCTTTCTAGAAATTTATCTGTAACTCAAATGAGACCTGGAGATGATTCGTTTGACTCTTTTAGCTGTTTCTGAGCAAAAAATAATTAGTTAAAAATAAAAAAGTACAAGTGTTCAAATTTGACAGAAAAAAGTTTGAAGAAGGAAAGAAGGGCACAAGAAGAAAAAAAAAAGCAATATAAAGGAAGCACCTAACCCGGTAAGAACCCCCAGACCTGTAGCATGGATTATACTAGAATTTTCTATTGTAAATCACTGGAAAATAGTGTACAACTTATTTGCTTAAAATTTTCAGTTAATGTGCCTCAGCAGCATTTTGCAGACAACGACTCTCACTCTCCACCTTATTATGGAGGCAGAGCTGTTTCTCTTTGTCCCCTTCTCCATCCTGTGATATACTTTTTATTGCTCAAGAGCTATAGAATTGTGTCTGTGCCTATTGTTGTCTGCCTGATGGGAATTCACGTAATTGAAAGCGTTTATCCTCTCTTAGTAGAAAAATTGGGCACTTGGAAGTAATGAAATCCCCCACCTTTGTCCACGGCATAGGAAAAACTCTCCAGTCGGCTTTGTTCTAAAGTTTCCACTCTCCCCAGTATAACCTGTTGAAAATTTAGTCCTGGGCTAGAAATGCAGCTGGAGTTTCTCGTGGCAGGCTGGTCGTCCTTCTTCACATAGGTATACCTTCAGTCGCTATTTCACCACTGATCAAAAAATGAAACTGTATTCTTTCCAAAGAAACGTGGAATGGCATGAAGAAAATCCACAATATGTCACTGAGTGAAAAGAGAGAGTTACAGTGCAAATATTAGACAGATCCTTGAATAAGCGTCTATGTATGTATCATTTAAATGCATGTCTTTAGGTATTCACATAATTATGAATAGTGATGACCTCTGTGGAGGGAGAGTTTTAATAGAGAGTTTTACTTGTTGCATTATACTTTTTACTTTGTCTGCTGTCATGTTGTTTGAATTTTTAAAATGAGCAAGTGTTATTTTGCAATTAAAATTAAAAAAAAAACACAGCTGACAAATAACTATAGGGAGTAAGAAATTACTTAGAATGGAATATGCTTAAATAATTAATTTGTCTATACACTGCCTATTATTTTATTTTGCTAAATCAACACTCCTCTGCTTTTCCCAGGAGGTTGCTTTGAAAAGGAAGGTTAAATGTTTGTAATGAAATGCACAGCCTAGCTTTCCAACCTCCTGCCTAAACGCCTCATTTTGGTTTTGTTAGCAACCAACGCTGCATGAGGGTCCTTATGGTATACTGAATCAAGAAATGTGGGTGTCTAACAGGGCAGGACACACCACCATAGTCCATGGGGAACCATGCTTTTGTAACGAGGGACTTACCGAATTGGAGCGGGGAAATTTGGAACAACAGAAAGTGAGGTACCAGTAGGGGTCTCGGTTGTCCTGGGCATTGTGACATGACCCCCAGATGTCAAGAAAGAATGACCTTTCCAAAGTATCCACTAATCTGAACGTCTCCAAATTTTCTCGATTCTACCACAACACAATAAAGAAAAAATTATTGATAGTAACTTTTGTAATAACTTTGCATCATGTTATAAAGGGCAGCTGGCATTTCATGTGGCCACAGGTTATAAGTGCAAAAACAAGAAGTGGGAGCTAAACACAGATTCTGGGTTGATTTTAATTTTAAGGCAAAAGTTAGCAAAAATGAGGCAGATTCTTCAACTATTTGTCAGACACACATTATCTGCTTTTCTAGGGATTTATGATAGACAACTTTTCTAGGGGAGTGTTGCGTGCAATTAGGTCAGAGAGAGGAAAGGGTCACGAGAGCTGATTGCTCTGTGACGACAGGCTAGTGAGCCATCTCACACTGGGTTCTGCTGGCTGGAAAATCTAGACCAGCAAATCAACAATCACATGCTTTATATTCTTATCAGATGTGCAGCCTTAATAACATATGCGTAAATGGTAAAGGACTGCTTGACAGGGAGGTTACAAAGATAAAAGCTCTGAGTGGTTGTAAAGTGGACAAATTGTAAAGCGTAAGTGGTAGGGTTAGTTTTCCTCTCAGCTCTTAAATAAAGCCTCCTCTTCCTTTGACTGGGCCTCAGGTCTACTGCTGCTTGGATTATTAAGCATCCTTTTCCTCCAGAGTCTTAACATTTTTCCATTACAGGTTGTGCTGTGTCCCCCTCAAAAAAGATATTTTGAAGATGAAAAGTCCTAAATCCCTAAACCCTTGGAATATAGCCTTATTCAGAGATGGGGTCTTTATTGAGGCAGTGGGGTTAAAATGAAGTCATTAGGATGGGCCTTAATCCAAAATGGCGGTGTCCATTGAAAAAGGACATAGTGTGGCTGGGCGTGGTGGCTCACACCTGTAATCCTAGCACTTTGGGAGTCTGAGGCAGGTGGATTGCCTGAGCTCAGGAGTTTGAGACCAGCCTGAGCAAAGAGAGACCCTGTCTCTAAAAATAGCCAGGCTAAAGCTATAGCGGGCACCTGTAGTCCCAGCTACTCGAAAGGCTGAGATAAGATTATTGCCTGAGCCCAAGAGTTGGAGGTTGCTATGAGCTATAATGCCATGGCACTCTATCAGAAATGACAAAGTGAGATTCTGTCTCAAAAAAAAAAAAAATTACCTAGTAGACCTTCATTGTCCTTTTTTATTCAATATTTAACACCATAAGAACTCCAGAAATACAGAAATTATAAGTTAACTTCTAAAAGCAAGGTCAAATCATTGTTAAGGCCTGTGAATACCAACAGAACTGATATCAGCCAGACATAACCCATAATGGGCAGCTTTACTGGACGGCTCCTTTACCATTACCAGTAGTGGGCGGTTTTGTGGTGAGGACTAATGTCCAAGGATAATCTGTTTATTTATCAAAGCGATTTTCTTGTATAACTTGTGCTGTTTTCATTGAGTGGTTCCCAGGCAGAAAAATGTCCTGTTACCAGGCTGCAGCTGTACCCAGGCTATTGATTTTGCTCATTGAGTCTGTGAAGGACTGCAGTAGGACCTCTGTTATGCTGACCACCCAAGGGACTGCAATAAACTGGTCAACACATGGAGTGGGCAACGTGAGGAACTAGGCCTACCAGACTGAAATGTGCATGTGGTGCATGTCCGGTCCATGAAAATTAGGTCCACTTCAGGGAGTGGTCGACTCCGGCGGTCTTACTGCATTTCCAGCTGTACCTGTTCAGGCTTCCAGTCAGCCGACAGCTTTCAGTTCACCCCACGGTTGGGCTTTAGCTCTTAACAGGGCTTGGCAAAGGGAGCTGGGTAGCTGGTGAGGGCTAGTGAGTGCGTGTGCTAGAAACTGCCCTGCCTCGCAGCTTACAGCACTTTCTAAGACTTCTTGTCTCCATGTGTACTGAGGGGAGAGGCATCCTGTCTGTTTTTTCCCAAAGCATTTCTCTGGGATGCATAGAGATGAAATATGAGGCTTCGTGTCACTGATTCTGCAATAAGCAGCGGGACATGCTTTCCCTACCACAGCTATCTCAGTGAAAGCCATCACCATTTAGTATAACGTTTTAGCTCATGTCTGTATATACACATGTAAGCTATCATATCCACATGGTGATGGACAGACATCTTGGAGTCAATTTCATATAGATTGAAAACTGAGCCATTTTTGTATCGATAGATACCCTCTTCACTTATGGTGGCTTTTATCCCATCCTGTATACAGCAAATAGCCACGCAAATCACGGGCCAGAAAAGTTGCAGTGCGTCCTGATTGCCTTTTCCTACCTGCTTGCTGGCTGCAGTGAGGGTGAACAGGATAATTGGATGGCTGCATGTTTCAAACTTGTCACTGGCGAGGCATCCTGAGAGAAGCTGACCGGATTATGCATTCCATTATTTTCTAGCACAAATAATCACCAAAACACCAAATTTCTGTTTTGAAGTTGGTGAGTTAGTATAGTCTGTGGCCAAAACAGATGAAGTTATCAAGATTGGGGTTCTATAAAATAAAAATTACCTTTCCCCCCTGACAAGTATTGTCAGCTCCTGTCAACAACAAAATAAATTCACAGGCTGTCCTTGGGGACTGGAAATGTAAACTTAGGGTTTAATTTTTGTACCTTAGTGGCCCCTTGAAGGGTGTTACTAAGAGTTCATTGAATAAAGAACTGAAGGGTTAAAAAAAAATAAAAAAGGACATAGTAGTGTGTACCTGTTGTCAGAGCTACTCAGGAGGCTAAGGCAGGAGGACGGCTTCAGCCCAGGAGTTCAGGATTACAGTGAGCTGTGATGTTGCCGCACTCTAGCCTGAGTGACAGAGCAAGAGCCTGGCTCCAAAAAAGGAGGAGGGGAGGAATTTGGACACAGACACATACACAGGGAGAAATCCATATAAAGATGGAGGCAGAGAGTGGAGAGATGCTACTACAAACCAGGAACATCAGAGATCGCCAACAGACCAGGAGAGGTACAAAGAGGCAGGAAACCAATTTTCTACTGCAGACCTCAGACAGAACCAACCTGTCAATATTGGACATCCAGCCTCCAGAAATGTGAGACAATATATTTCTGATATTGAAGCCACCCAATTTGTGATGCTTTGCTTACAGCAAAGCTGTAACTAGCCCTAGCAAACTCTTACCTCTCTCATCTGCGATAATACTAATGTTCTGGAACAATCCTTACGCATTCTTTCTATGGAAAGCTGAAATCCACTTTTGGCATTGCCTACAGGGCAGGTCTATGGTGACAAATTCCCTTGGCATTTGCTTGTCTCAGGATGGCTTTATTTCTCTTACGTTTATAAAACTTCATTTGATAGGCCACAGAATTCTTGTCTGGCCACTGTTCTGTTTAAAGGGACTAAAAATGGGTCTCTGAAACCCTGTGCTTTGACCCGTCTTGCTGAGGGGTCTGCTGTGAACCTGACGGGTTTTCCTTTGTAACTTGTTGCTTTTGTCTCACAGCTTATAGGATTTTCTTCTCTTTGTTGACTTTGGCCAGCCTGGTGAACAGATGTCTTCCTGTCTTGTTTTCTGTGAATCTCCCAGTGTTCAGCGAACACCTTGCACCTGGATATCTAAACCTCTAGTGATACCGGGCAGGGTATCCTCTCTAACGGGTTTCGAGGCTCATTGCTTTTCCCTCGGGGACACTCCTGATTCTTGCATTAACTTGCAGAATCCCATATTTCTTGCAGTTACGGTTCATTCTTTTTTTCTACCTTTTCTACTGATGATTACTTTGAAATCCTTGTCTTCAAGCTCTAGAATTCTTTCTTCGGCTTGGTCTAGTCTGTGAAAACTTTCTGCTATGTATTGAAATTCCTTAACGGACTCCTCATGTCCGGGAGTTCTGTGATATTTTTTCTTACTTATTTCCTTGTGAATTTTTCCTGTCCTGAATCATTTTTTTGGTTTTCTTGGTGGTGTTTTTCAACTTTCTCATCAATCCCATTGATCCTACTTGCCTTCCACATTCTGAGTTCTGTATCTGACAATTCAACAACTTCTTTGAGTTGGAGTGCAACGCTGGAGAGCTGTTGTGATCCTTTGAGGGTGTCAGGCAGGCTGTTTCTCACGTTGCCAAAGTTCTTATGCTGGTTCCTTCTCATCTGGGGCCTCTTCTCACAGCTCAAAAATAAGTAGTAAATGTTTTCCTCTGCTGAGACTTCTGTTGTGCAGTGGAGATAGGGATGGGTCCCTGGATGGTGTGCCTGGGTCCTGCTCTGGAACCTGACCTGGTAGGAGAGGCATGAATGCAGGGTGGACCTTCAACACTGCTGCTCTGCTGTGTCCCCCTCACACACAGAGGCCAAGACAGCTGTGAGGGTGGGGCAGGGTGCATGCGAGGTGTGGCATGCAGGCATCTGCATGGGGCATCAAGGGTCCATGGCATGGGGCCCACCCAGATCCAAAGGTGGAAGCCACACTGGCTTTTGCTCCCAGCTGACAGCGGCAGTGGTCTAGCTGCCCTGATAGCAGGTGTGCTCTGCCAGGTCCTGCAGGAGGTGCAGCTGAGCATGATCAGCAGGCCACAGCTCTGGATGCCAAGCCTGTGATCTCTTGCTTTGCCCAGATCCCCCAGCGTCAGCAGTGATATGGGTGCATGGCGTGGGCAAGCACTGGGACTTCCCATCCTGTCTCCATCCAGCAGGAGAAAAGGGCAGGCAGCAGTTATGGATCTGACCCCTGGGCTGAAGTAGCATTCTGGTTTAGTGCTGTCACAGAGGTACCAGCCAGAGCGCCCAGCGTTCACAAGCCAGCCACACCTTCTCTCCAGACCAACACAGCGACACAGCCTCCGGGCATTTCTCTGTGTTAGCCCAGAGGCCTGGTGCAGTGGAGGCGCTCTCTCTAGCTGTAGTGTCCTCAGGGGAGGTGTGGTGCCTGGGATTCCTTCCTCTGTCCTTTCCCCACATGGGGGCACCTTCCTGAAGTATCACTGGTCCTGCTGAGCAGGTCATCCCACTTCTATCTTCTGCACGTCCCTCTGATCTCCTCTCCGTGGATTCCCAGTGCTCTTGCTTAGGCTGCTGATCCGAAGGTGGAGGGAGGTCCGTTTGCTACTTTTGACCCATCCATGAGAGCACCGTCCTGCAGGCCGCTTCTAGTCTGCCTTCTTGGTGCCCCCCTCCAATTATTTATTTTAATAACCTTTCATTTCCTCACTTGGCCAGTGATTGGGATGTGGAGGTTCCAGTTGGAAAACAGATCTCGAGGCCAGCTTTTAGGAGTGAGCTTCCCTATGGGATTGTTCTGTAATGTTACACTCTCAGGTGGTGTTTCACTAAATGAACACACCTAATATCCTTAGTAAAGGGCAAGCTTGCTAAAATAGGACTGAGGAGCAGGTTGGGATACAATGCTTTGTATGAAATAAACGCCCAACTAGGATACGTTGAGTTGGATTAAGTTAAATTAAGTTGGGGGGGGTGTTCTAAGGACTTTGCCTTTGGGGAGTTAAAGAACGCATCAGGAAGGGTTTGATCAATTTTGATTCACTTTGCAATGAATTTGGACTGAACCTAGCTGGTAAAATTTACCAGCGACCAGAGGTACAGAATGTCGCTCAGTTTCACTTGTTGCTCCACTTCCCAAAGTTTTATTTGGTCACATTGAAAAGTGCCCTTTTGAGGAGCGTAGCAAATAAGGAACCTGGGGTGGGACCCGGGGTGGAAGGAATAATTTTGATATTTTGTTTAGAGTTAAGTTGTCTTGTTAACTTTTCTGTCCTTGCACAAGGCACGTATGCTAACCATGGGTGGCACGTTTTGAATCACTGGGGACAAATCAGTCCTGGATGGGTCATGACACTACATCGTGATCTTTCTCTGATATCTTAAATTGTGAGTAGTCTGTGCTTGTGACAGATCCTTGGTATCTGCACAGTATTAGGAAGTCTGGGTTATTTTCACTGTTTGCCACAAACTTTCATCTGCAGAATTCTGGGGGTGATCATGGTGTCTGACGTAGCCCTTGGATTCTGAGCAAGGTCAAACTTCAAAGTTTGTCTGCATGATGACTCCTTAGGCTGAGCAAGGACAGAGGTGGCAGGAGAGGGTCCAGAAGGAGTCAGGACAAGTAGACCTTAAAAGGGAAGAGTCTGTCACATGGAGAAGACATACCTAAAACAACAAACGTGCTCCTTGATGGAGATAGATGCAGGTTGAGAGTCCCTATCTGAAGTGCTTGGGACCACAAGTGTTTTTAGATTTTAGAATATTTGTATTATACCAGTTCAGCATTCCTAATCTAAAATGCTGAAATCTGAGATGCTCCAATAAGCATTTCCCTCGAGGGTTATGTTGGCACTCAAAAAGTTTTGCAATTTGGAGCATTTTGGGTTTTGGAATTTTGGATCGTGGACACTCAACCTATACTCATAAGTTGAAACAGTATTGGTGGTTACAACTTAGAGCAGTGGGCATAAAGAAACAAAATCTCCTGCAGAAGATGGTGTTGGGCAGGCCATCTAGAGAGTCAGGCCTGGGGGTCTGGGCTAAGCAGAAGATATGCTAAACTGTTGGAATCTGGTCAGCAAGAGTTGTGGTCAGGAAGTAAGTTACTTGTAAGAATGGACGTGAAAGAACCTTAAATCCCAGAAGGGAGGCAGAGTGAAGGATGTAAGGGGAAGTTTGGATCACAAGTAGAAAGGTTCAGGACTTTGCAGCCAGGAAGATCAGGGAAAGCAACTTTGAAGGAAGAGGCTAGGTCAGAGGGGACCTGACAGTAGGAACCAGAAACATCAGTTGCAGGCCTGCTGGACAGAGGGGCAGTAGGGGATAGACTAGGGACATAGTGCCTAGGTTGAAAGAGGCTGGCGTAAGAATCAGAAATCATGGACTGAAGTATTAGAAAAGGAGGCTGGGAATTCAGTTCAGGATGGAAGCGATCTATGGGGGGGGCAAGACCAGTGGTTCTTGTAGCAATTTTAGGATGAGAAATAACCAAAGCAGAGGCTGTTTGTTCTCTGCCCACAATGTGGGTAGATTAGGGCTGGTAAGATTGTTTGACAGCTAACGTGAATGTGGAGGACGCTGGTGCTTGGGACTGTTAATTATCAGAGAAACAGCAATGTGTCCCACCCAGATGCAGGGATGAAATGTGTTCAGAAGACTAGGCACAGACTGGCTTGGGTGGGGAAGGAATTTTTTATAGGGAGAAATAAGAAGTTGATTGATGGGATGGGCAAGTGGGCATTCAGGTTTACGTGATAGACAAAAACGTCCATTATGATATTTTGGGGATGTGAACAGCATCTAACGGAGGTTGATCTAAGCTTATGTGGAAGCCAGCTGTGAGTGTAAAAAGGCCAGAGGAAGCAGGTCCAGATCTGAGGTTCTGTCTGTGTGTTTTCAGACTAGTCCCAAATAAATGTCTGGGGTGGCTTGTGGTGATGGAAATTGAGAAAAAGAGGAGAGTCAGGTATTTTATTGGACCCATATGCTGAGTGTTGCTGATCTAAAGAGCAAGGGGCTGGCTGGAAAGGTTCATGTGAGATTGAGGATGTGAGGACCAGAATTCACAGGAGGGGAGCAGAGGGCAGGAGTGGCCACAGGGGATTTAACTAGGAAATCCACATCCTGACACTTAACTTCCCAAGATACAATTAGTTCCTGGCCAAATATTTAAAAGAAGTTTTTACTTTCTTCAGAAAATCGCCTTGTTCTTAAATTCTTAGTTTTCATGGTCATGCAAATTCTCACAGGTAAGCGGATTTCCTGGCTGTGTGCAGAGTACCCAGGATAGAATAGCAGACATGACCCTGTCCACTTGTAGGTCGCTACATAAACTGTCCTTTTTTTTTTTTTTTTTTTGGGCGTGGGCAGTTCTTATCACTTCTTTATCTTTACATTTCATCATTATTTAACCCCACAACTGGCAGCACATCAAAATTACTCAGGGGAGTTAAAAAAAAAAAAAAAAACAACCCGTGGCTAACTCCTGCAGGATTCTGTTTTCTGTGGTGTGGGGTCAGGCACATCTGGGCAGATCTATTATTTCAAAATTCCTCTCATGATTCTAAGGTGCACCTAGATTTGAAAACCACTGAACTTTAAAAGGGTTTAAGTTTTGTTTATTTTCTTCCAAAAAGGTGAAGCCTGCTCTTCAGATGAGGGGCAGCTTGTGGTGGGAAGTCACTGACTCTTGATGCTCAGTCCGACTCTTGATGCTCAGTCCATTCAGGGTGTCCCAGGAGAGCTTTCAGTGTCAAAAATCACAGCTCGCAGCTGCCTACCCAACCTCAGCTTCTAACTACCTCCACTCTTGAAAGTGTTTTTGTTACTTGATCCATATAATCACAGTATTGTAGAAATTTCCAGCTAGAAATTATCTCAGTTTTTAACCCATTTTTTTTTTTTTTTGAGATGGAGCCTCAAGCTATCCCCCTGGGTAGAGTGCCATGGCATCACAGCTCACAGCAACCTCCAACTCCTGGGCTCAAGCAAGTCTCCTGCCTCCGCCTCCCAAGTAGCTGGGACCACAGGTGC
>CAUYQV010086975.1:0-47548 GCA_963574575.1 Galagoides demidoff | reverse complement strand
AGATGTATTCAGGCAAAGGAAACAGAGCAAAGGAGCAGGTGTCTAAAATGATATGAAATGTTTCTAGAAGGAGAAGCACAAAGTAGCAAGAGAATGACACGAATGAGGGGAAGGAGCGTGATGAAAGGCAAAGCTGGACGGGAATTGGAACCACACCATGGAAAGCTTTGTCTGCCATGCCAGGCCAGGTGGAATAGATGAAGTGCTATATGGTGAGGTGCTGGGTCTGACAAAAGGCCAGCTCAGGATAATACAAAAATGCATGCAAATGGGCAAAAAATATTTATGCTCAAAAAAAAAGCTGCTACCACCAAAAAAGAGAACCTCACAGACCCTTATTACCAGGTGCCAGCTTCTCCATGTACCACCAGGAGGGTGGGGGGCTGAGCCCATCAGAGTCTTTGCCCCACCTGACTCTATCTTGAATAGCGCTATGTGCAATGTGGACTTGAAGGGTTGTGCAATGAACACATTCTTCTCTGTTGTCTCAAGCTAATCATTGTTTCTCTTGTTTGTATCACAACATACTGCTCCCTCCTGAAACTAGCAACATGCTTTTGTGCTTTTCTCTAAGATTTTAAGCAATGTATGGGTGGAGACCAGGTTGGGTCTAGCCACATATGCCCTGACACCCGGTCAGAGTGCCTTGCAAGCAGCAGTTACTCATTATTTGTTAACTGTATAAATAAGATGGATGATTAAATAGCCTTATTATGCCATATCAATATGTTAATCTAAGCCAAAAAGAAAACTATCTGCCATCATTTCTGGCATCATTTAAAACTTTATTTTTTTTTAACACTTAACAAAGAAGAGACACTTCCCAATCCTTCCTTTTTCCCTATAATCTTGTATGTATGTATACATGTTTTTCCATTCCATTGTCATCTATAAAATGCACGTTTTTCTTATTTTATACCATCCTCCTCAAAAACCTGAACTAGGGTCAATGTAAATGAGTCTCTTATTTTTTCTTTCCCAGTGTAATTTGCATCCTCAGACAAGTTTTTTCGCCACCTGTCTACTGCTCTCCCATCCTCCCGTGAATGCAAATGGCCTCCAACACTGTTCCCTAACTAAATGTCCAACTCTCAGACTACTTTTGCCTTTTATCTTGCTTCCATGGATTCTTTTCAATTAGTGCCAAAGTCTCTTGAAACCTTTTTGAAAGATCATTTTACTAATAGGATAATCTTCTCATCTTAGCCTCCAATCTAAATTCTATCTGTTTGTGATGATATTGCCCAAGCTTCTCTGTGGTTTAATCCACTCCCTCTCAAAGCTTTGAACGAGGAGAGTAACTACCCTACTCATTTGCTTTATTTTCAGTAATTGTCCCCAAATTACTATTAGCATAGATTTTCAACTGGACTAAAAATAAATCACTCACTGGATAACACTATGGGCCATACTTTAAAAAAGGAAGACACTGCCAACATAGACTACCATGAAATGTTCTATAGAACTTACAATAGTGGTCTTGGTCTTTTGCCTTTATTTACTTACTAAAATAACATCTAAAACTCTATACTAAATTTTACCTTTTTAAATCAATACCTGAGTTTTGTTATCCTAAGTTTAGTTGAAAGAATGTGACTGCTCTCTTATGCATTATAAGTGTTGGCATTGCAAAATGAAATAGTGATATCTTTCTTTATATGTACTCAATTATATTTAAACACAATAGCAGTTGAAGCCTATGATCTTCTATTTAAATAAATGTGAATAAGCTTATTTTATATGCTTCCTATTTCTCACATGTCTCCATTCCATTTCCACCTCAGCATTTTATTTTAGTGTGAGACATTTTTGTTTGTTTGTTTGTTTTTAGAGACAAGGTCTGGTTCTGTTGCCCAGGCTAGAGTGCAGTGGCGTGATCATAGCTCACTGCAGCCATGAACACCTGGGCTCAAGCAATCCTCTTGCTTCTGCCTCCAGAGTAGCTAGGATGACAGGCATATACCACCAGGCCAGGCTAATTTATTTATTTATGTTGATCACTTGGTCTCAAGTGATCCTCTCATATCTTGGCCTCACAAAGTGCTGGGATTACAGGTGTGAGCCACCGCACCCAGTCAATGTAACACATTTTCATGCTGAAAATTCTTTGTTGATTTTTCTATTTCTATATCAAAATATGCATACAAATTTAATTTTATCTTGACCACAAAACCTTGTAAGTGGTAGAAATTCTTTTGGACTAAGTTGCTGCTATAGTTATTATGAATATATGATCAATACCACATAAATATAATTTTGATAAATAAGTATTAAATACAAAATATGCAACCCTTAGGGAACTGTGGCTGTGTCTTAGTCTATTTGAGCTGCTAGAACAAAATACCATAGACTGGGTGGTTTATAAACCATGAAAATGTATTTCTTACAATTTCAAAGGCTAAGTCCAAGCAGAGGGTGCTGGCAGATTAGT
The DNA here is from genome assembly GCA_963574575.1 of Galagoides demidoff. NCBI lineage: Eukaryota > Metazoa > Chordata > Mammalia > Primates > Galagidae > Galagoides > Galagoides demidoff. The sequence goes on along the minus strand of CAUYQV010086975.1, from coordinate 45,117 downwards.
GTCTGGTGAGGGCTCGTTTCCTGGCTCATAGTTGGCACCTTTTTGCTGCGTTCTCACACGGTGGAAGGGGAAAGCAGCTTTCTGAGCCCTCTTTGATAATCCCATTCATGGAGGCTCCATTCATTCATGAATGACTCAATTCTTTGAACTCCTTCCATGATATACAGCAAAAATTATATTATTACCTATATTAAAACACGTTTGTAAAAGTATCAGCTGACAACTCGGTAGGTTCATATGGAGAGCAAATAATTGGAATCTACCACACATGCAAAACGATTTGCTACTTGGCAATTCACCTTGTCAGTTTCTGGGAAGTGCATAACATAAGACTTTATCAAAACTTAACAAAACATAATTGCTTACATCTATTACTCTTTTTTTACTTAAAAGCATCTTATTTAACCAACACATTTAGAGAGGGAGGTGTATGTCTCATCGGAGGGATATATTATCTCTAGCTTCCAGGTCTTTTGCTCAGAAGGCTCAGACAGTGCAGCAACATGAGCTATTCAGGGAAAATTACCTCCCAACACATGGAAATAATTGAAAATACGGTGCTTTGACTATATTTTCTTCAAAAGCTTGGAGCTATGGATTAGCTCATTGAAGATCTTAACTGGCAAAGCCACTATACATTATCAAATCAATTGACCAAATAGGACTTTTTTCTGTTAGGAAAAAAGGCTAACTTCATTTTACCAGTTTAAATAAACATATTTTCCATTATCCCTATAACCACTACAAATAAATCAAGGTGATCATGAAAAATAGAAGAAATGAAAACTATTCTAATGTCATAATCACAGGTACCTGTCCAAGAAATTTTAGGGAAATGGAGCTGAGACACTAGTAATGTTTTTTACGACTATCATGTCCGTATGTCCCTTGCAAAGTCTCTGTGTAGCCTCACCATACGCCAGCTGACTTAGTGTAAATTAGCTACGAGTACTGTGCAAAAACTAAATTGATCTTGGGGCGTGACCAAACGAAGGTCACAGAGACAGAATATCTATACTTGCTAGATAAGTAACTTTGTCTCATTGCCCACAGCTTAATTATACTTAAATTACAATACCCTGAAATATAATATATAGGCCACATAATTCTTTCTAATTTGAAGGATGCCATGCTGACTTCCTTTGTTACCCATCAAAGTGTTTATAGTTCTGCATTAAAAATTCTATAAATACAAAGGAAGAGTGAGGAAAAATGCATAAATTTAGAATAGGAATTCTAACTCAGCATGATAGACAACTCAAAGAATGCTTGATCTTTAAAACACCTAAGGGTCTTGTGATTCTGCAATAAAAACTGTGGCCTGTATTCTTACTTACAATACTAATGGTGGTGAATTAGAAAACAGTTGGTCCGGGAGGTACAATAAAGGCAATTTTGAACACTAATAAAGGGAAGCTGTCAAGCGGATCCAGCTAATGATTTATAACAATAAAGAAACTACTTTAGTGGAGGTTTTTCCCCCTGCTCTTCGCATATTATTTCAATTCAAGTGGAACATTTGATTTTGAGAGAGAGAAAAGATCAATTTGGCTTTCACTTTATTTGGGGTCCATTATTCCATATTCCAATTACACTTACTGCTTCAGTGTGCAAACAGAGTGCAGCATTCAAACAACCGCCACAAGCCAACATCACAACAAAGTCCAGGATTCCTGAAGCCAGTCACAGGCGTTTATCAACACAGGTCCTTACAGGCAGTGTAAAGTGATATGTACTGCATGAAAATATATTAGCTTAAAAATGTTTTGTGTTCTGAGAATACCAATAAGTACCATGAGAAGAGCAGAGAGAATTCATCATTTATAATGATAAACTATGCAATTATAATAATAAATTAAAAATTGCGCCCAACATCTTTTATTTTCTACATTTGAATAAATATCACCTTTCCTTCTAAGCAAAATTACTGGAAATAACTGCAAACGCTGTACCACACTATTTAAAGGAACTTTGGTTTCATATAAGTAGCAAGTTGGCAGTTTCCCTCACTCTGCTTATAATGTAATCCATGCCCTCTGCTCTTGAGCTGTCACTCACAGGCACTTCCTAAACTGTAAAATATTCCAACTTAAGTCCTGTAGTGTTTTGGATCAGAGTCACAGTGACCAGAGACGAGGCAGAAATCACCACAGTGCCTGTTCTCTTGTGAGCTCAGAAAAGGATGAATTTGTCCTCTCTTCCTTGGTGCCCCCAGGAACCAACTTTCTAGATTATGCCTCTGTAAGCATGACCTTATTATCAACTCTCAAGGAGATTTTTAAGGCATCAAAAGGCTTATCAGTAGTTGCAACAAGATTTAAAAGGATAAGCAAAGCCACAACTATTTGGAATTTTTATTAAAAGCCTGCTAAATATAAATTCCCACTGCTCTGAGGAGCTGAACTCTAAGATTACAAATTAACTCATGGAAAAGAGAAAAAGAAGAGAAATCTATCATTTGAATATCTTTTTTTAAAAAAAAAATCTATGAAATAAAGACTTTTAACAGGATATAGATAATATCCCCAAGGGAGAAATGCACATGCGGATGGTGGGGGGTGGGGTGGGGTGGAAGGCATGTACACTCTCTCTACCGTTCTCTCTACCGTCCGGACTCCAAACTGTCTCACCACAATCGTTTTGTGTCTGTACCCTCATGTTCTTGATGTGAGTTTCTCTTGCAAACACTTCTTCTTTGCCAAATCATTTGAAATGGTGAAGGCCTGAGTTTACACGTGGTATACACTTATCCTAAATACTTGAAGTGCACGTAACTTAGAACCTACAGAATGCTGAACACTCCAGATTATAGTTTAACAGATCTAATGGGAATGGAAAAGAGATCCTGTTGTTCGCTCCACTCCCATTCCCACCAGACTAAACTGAAACAATCATGGGCCCCCACCAAAAGCTAGGTAAAGGAAAAGTTGGGTGGGGTCTAATTACCCCTTGCCCCGACCCTACTCAGAGGAAATGGAGAAAGCAGTGGGAACCAGGTAAGGCCTGGGACAACATCACACTGCACAGAGGGGTAGGGAGGCAGGGCTGCTGGGAACCAGGAAGAACCAGAACAGCTGAGAGAAGGACAGGCGAGGCTCCAGCCCTCACAGAACTGAGGCATGGTGGGTGCCCTCTGACCCCAAATCCCTGTGGCAGCCTTTACACATCTTCTGCTTCAGGCTCAATGTTTCATACCTAAAAGCCATTTGTTTAAAATGCATTCACACTTACAATCACAATGAGAGATAACAGGCTCTCTCTGGTGTACATCCAAGTTGCAGGAAATTAAGGCAATATGTGTCAAAAGCTTTAAGAGTGCCTCACGGTTGAGCAACTTATTCTACCTTCAAGATTCTGAGGAGAAGAAATAACCAGGCATGTATACATAGATACACAAAAATTTGCCTCAGCACAATTAGTTATGAGAGAAAAAGTTTAAAAAACAAAACTAAATGCCCAACCTTATGGGTGTGATTAACTTAACGTGGGTGCTATCGCAATCTTAAAAGAAGATTACAAAAATTATAAACCATAGTGCAGTGAGGGGTTCCCATTTTGTTCTCAGAAAATATGAATACATGAATATAATCTTGAAGGTCTCACTTATGGAATAAAATAAGTTACAAATTAAATTGTAGAAGAAAATTGTTGATGCTTTGCTAAGTTTAAAAAGGAATGGTCAAACAGTATTTCAGTCTGATTCCCATCAAATAAAATAATCATATACCATACAGAGGGGGCCAAAAGATGTATACACATTTTAAGAAAGAAAAAAACTATATTAAATTTCTATAATTCATGTCACATGTGACTTCTGCAGTCACAAGAGGTGATCGACCTGACTTGTATTCATCTTTTGTTATTGTCATATCCTGAATATTAAAATTTTAATATAGTTTTTCCCTTTCTTAATGCACATACATGATTGGCACCCTCTCTGTATGCATATATGTGTTCCTAATATATATCTGTGTATGTTCATTAAATAAATATATATGCATCTATCAATGAAAAACGAGAGACAATACACCAAAACGTTAACAATGGTGGGATTCCATGTGAGTTTTTTTCATTTTTGCACATTTCTGAATTTTTCTAATTTTCTATGAAAATTTTCATAGAAAATTTTTATTTTTATTAATTTTAATAATTTATTTTATTAATTTTATTTTTCATGATCCAAAGAACTAATGATTCTTCAGACTTTACATGCAACATTTTTGCTTGTTCCCTTGCCAATAAAAGCCACGAACTACTAGGACCAATTTCCCATTGCATGGCATCTAAATACTGACCTCACATGTGTCTTTTTGGTATTGAAAGCTCAGGTTCCAAGGTATGGAAGACTGTCCAAGGGAGAGAAAGACAAGGCAAATCCTTGATACGTAAGACTGAGTCTCATAGATGAAATAATTAGGACTAAACATTTAGATCATACGACGGCACTGTTATTCAAAAGATGACAAAGCACTTACTGTCTCACGAAAATAAAAATATCTCAAAAGGGGCCTTATGGTATTATTCTACTGTCCATTATTATGAGTTACATAAAGTGATATCAATGGAAGGTATGCATCACTTCTGGAGGTCCATGTGCATCCTTTAGAAAAATGTGCACATATGATCCATGTGGATCTTCCTTTTTTTTCCCCGTAATAGATTAGGAGAGAGTGCCTCATGTTAGAAATGTGCTCAGTTAGATTTCAGGATATCCAAAGGCACTACAAAACGTGGAGCAAACGCAGTAACGAGAGAGCTGTGTGACATACTCACATAATGCTTGCTATTACTGAACTGAATCTATAAGAAATCCCTGAAAAACAAAGGGCGTTCAGAAGGTTTCCCCAGTCTTCTAAAATGCGGCAAGTAGACTCTAAACCCATGAAATGATGAGACATTGTAAAATAGATTACTAAACTACTTCCCTGAGCAGTTAGAGAAGGCTCTCTGCTTACAGCAGGAGCCAGTATGTGGTGGAAAGGGGGGGACTTAATGAACCTCATTTTTAAAGCAAGATCATTAGGCTAGAGGGGTGCTATAAATATATTTGCATATTTAGTTCTGAAAAGGCATTTATCAAAATTATAAAATCCCTGCATACCAGAGGAAGAGTGGGAGCTAGGAGAAAGTCCAGTAGGTGGACTATTAGTTTCACAAAGAAACTAAGAAATAAGCTCCAGCGGCGCCTGTGGCTCAGTGAGTAGGGCGCCAGCCCCATACCGAGGGTGGCAGGTTCAAACCTGGTCCTGGCTGAACTGCAAACAAAAATTAGCCGGGGGTTATGGCGGGCGCCTGTTGTCCCAGCTACTCGGAAGGCTGAAGCAAGAGAATCACTTAGGCCTGGAAGTTGGAGGTTGCTGTGAGCTGGGACGCCACAGCATTCTACCAAGGGCAATAAAGTGAGACTCTGTCTCTACAAAAAAAAGAAAGAAAGAAATAAGCTCCCGTCTTCTAGAACAGAAGCCTCCAAAGCACATGTGCTTACAGGGTTGTGAGGTATCAGTGTGGGCTATGTGTGTATGTGGCCCTGGCAGGCACTTGACGGAGAGCTAGTACTCCTCTCCACAGGGCACACACACGAATACATCATGCAGCTAATTTTCTTCCATTCCTCACTTTTCCTTACCCCCACACTAATGCTTAATCGAATCCTTCTCACGTCCCCTCCAAGCATGCTCCACATTTGTCTACCCTGCACCAAAATCTGTTCCTACCACGGGGCTGAGCCATCACGGTTTCTCACCTGGACTGGGACGTCACCTCCTAGCTAGTTCTCTCTTCTGATTCTCACGCCCACAATCCGTTTTCCACATCAAAGTCAGAGTGAGTTTGTCAAATGTAAATTAGATCACCTCAAGCTTCTGCGTAAAATTCTCCAACTTACTGGGATCAAATGAAAACTCCATACTGTGGCCTACAGAGCTTCAGGCGTGGCCACTGCCCACCCCTCTCCTTAGACACCCAGGGCGCATGGGTAGGTGAGGACGCAGAGAGGCCGGCAGGACCTGTGGCTGGTATTCTTGCTCATGCCCTTGCCCTAGAAGTCGCTGGTGAAGGTGCCCTACCTGGGTGTGACGCCAGGACGTCGGGGTTGTTCCTGATCCCCCACACGTGGTTGTGCAGCCAGTTGCCCCAGGGGGAGACCATAGCAGGGAGCCAGGTGGGAAGGCGCTCAGGATCCCAGCAGTGGGACTCGGACTGGCGCATCTGTGGGGAGCCACGTGGGCCCAGCAGGTGCACAGGCCAGAACCCCTCACTCACCTCTGGGAGGGTAAAGTGGCCACCGCTGCAGGGGAAGTTGCCAGGTTTTAGCACAGGAGACAACAGACACTCTCGGACCCCACGGCGCCCACGTTCCCTCCGCCTCTTGGTGTCCTCCTGCCCGGGCCTTTCTCTCCCGCAGTCGGTCTCAGCCTCAGGGTGTAGGAGCCCAGGGGGACACGGGGAGTCCAACACTTGCTAGAAACTCCAGAGGAAGAGTCCCACTGGCCAAGGACCTCCTGCCGGCTCTGAGCCGGTTTGTTCCTTGGCGCCCGGCTGTTTAACTTTATAGCCCCTTTTTGGGCCCACACCAGGTTTTAATTTTGGTTTGGGCCTGGGGGCTACTTTGGTTTCCGGAACATTTCTCCTGTTTTATTATTTCAGCTCTGAGACAATCCGAGAGATGCTGCAAGTTACTCTTCTCTCCCAGCAGGTCACTTGGGTGTGATTATAATTCCTGGGCTTTGCACACCTTCGACCTGCTCCTGCTCAGTCAGTATGCAAAGAACTGGGTAAGCCTTGGCTTTGGTTCCTAAACCTCCTTTTCTTCTTCAAAGGTTGTTTTTCTTTCCTAAAATACTAGTTATAGTTTATCAATAATTGTAGCTCAGAGTGCTGCTGACTAAATAAGCTTCTACTTTGGAGATGATTAACTCTTTCAGGCCCCTTATAAATTACCACAGTCCATGTTAGAAATGGGCCCCTGATGAGCTTTGCTGAACCCCTTTAGAACTAAAGGACTTCCCCCCCCCTCCCCCGGCCCGCTCCTGGGGTTGCTTCTGACATGAAACCCTCAGGTATCAGTCCTTTTCGGAATTGCCTTGCCTGAAAAGGAACTTTCCATCAAGGCCACTCTCCCTTTCCCGGGTTAGAGTATCTCCAGTGACTGATGGATGTTGGGTTATGAAGGCCTGCTTGACCCACTAGCCCTAACTAGGGACAATTCTGATGGCTGTTCCAGCTTCGGTCTGCCCAGGGTGCCTGCATGGAGGCCACTGTCTCTCTTTGCCCAATTCTGATTTTTCCCCTTCCTTTCCACAAGTGGTGATCCGATAGCACTCCCATATAACTTCCTGCACGGTAAAATCCATCAGCGTCTCCTTTCTAAGGATCCCAACCTGAAAAAGTTGGTACCAGGAGTAGTTCAAGAAAGCAGATGTTGGCTGGGTGTGCTGTCTCACGCCTCTAGTCCTAATACTTTGGGAGGCCAGGGCAGGAGGATCCCTGGAGCTCAGGAATTCAAGACCTGCCTGAGCTGGTCAACAAGAGCCTGTGGTAGGTGCCTGTAGTCCCAGCTGCTGAAGAGGCAGAGGCAGGAGTACCACTTGAGCCCAGGAGTTTGAGGTTGCTGTGAGCTAGGCTAACGCTGTAACACTCTAGCCTGGGTAATAGAATGAGACTCTGTCTCAAAAAAATTAATAAAATAAATTAAAAAGGAACACAGATGCTAAGATCAGCTTTTGAAGCTGTATCACTCACCAACCCAACTGGAGGGAGTATACCATGCCCGTTCTACCTGGAGCACAGATGGTGCCGGCACAAGCTGTCAGCTCACTGGGGGTAAAGGGGGTGTTCCGTGGTGGAAGCGAATGCACTAGCTGGTTCCATGTTTCAGGCTTTGGGGAACTGTAAGGGAAACTGTAACTCGAAGGACAATGGAATTGGGTGGCTGGTGCTAAGCTGATTGATGCTTTGGGGAAAGTTAATGAAAAACTGAGAGTGATTAGCTGGCATTGAAAGTTAAACATAAAATCCAGAGGGCCTCTTTGAAGGCTTCCTTTTCAGCAAACAAAGAAAACCAAGGATCAGATCCAAGAATTAATCCATAAGAGTAGCAGAGCTCCAAAGAAGTTTAAACTCCCCATAGAGGCTGGTCTGCCAAGCCAAGGTCAGCACCCTGGCAAGGAAAGAATGAGACGCTGACACAGGAGATGGGCATATTGAGGCTGCTGCCCCCGACAACAGTGAGTTCTCAGATTCCTCTGAAACTCCCAAGCCTGCTGAAGTGGCCCAGTCCTCCCTGGTAAGGGTGAGTCTCCAACCTCATTAGGCTTGAAGGAGATGCAGCGGCCTCTTCTTTGCAAGACAATCTGTGTGTACCCCTTAGGGTTTGCGTCCTCTGCTCCTCTGTCCACTATAAATGGAGAGTTGGGTAAGACATATGTGCTCCTGAGGGGGGTGGGAGAAAACTTCTACAAAGCTTCCAGAAACTGTCATATCAAAAAAAAATTAGGCATTAATTAGCAGGACATTCCCTCCAAAGTAGAAGACAAATTGCTGTGTCCTGCACCTCTCATCTCTAAAAAGGAATCACAATGCCTAGTGGGCCTTCACTGGTTGTGGAGGCAGCACATTGCACCTCTAGGAATACTCTTTCAGCCCAAATTCTAGTACCCAGAAGGCGGCCAGTTCAAGAGGCCCAAAGCAGGGAAGGATCGTGCAGCAGGTCCAGGCTCGGGTGCAAGCTGCCCTCCTCCTGGGGGCATGCCTGTGGACAGCCCCTATGTGAAAGGTGTCAGTGGTGGTAAAAGACTGTGTAAAGTGTTTGGCAAGACCCTGGGGGAGAATCACAAGGCAGACCCATAGATTTCTGGGACAAGGCCACGCAGTCTGCAGTAGTAAATTATATACACTCAAAAATAGTTCCTGATGTGCTCCTGGGCCTTAGTAGAGATAGAGTGCTGGATCCATGGGGTTCTAAGCAACCATGCATTAGAATGGCCCAATGGGGGCCAATTTTTTATAGCCATTACATTGTGTGCAGTACAAACAATGAGAAAGTATTATCCAGGTTTCAAAAATTATCATTATTCTGTCAGCCAATAAGTCAGTCAGATCATAAGCAAAGCAACAAAGTTTTAAAATACTTATTTGTTGTTTCACTTTTGTCCTACCTATTAAAGTAAATTGGTATAAAAATGTCAATCAATAGTTACATCAGAGCTGCATTCATTTGTCAATTGCAACCATAGGTTGACTATGGATACCAAAATTTGTCAAAAATCAGCAGAACCATTTTGTAAGAATGAATTGGCTCAATAGAATTTAAATAAAGAAAGCTGTTTATTATTATGTGTCAATGGGACACTACACATTCCTCGTATCAGTACAATTTATAATAAGTCTATGTATGTGGACATATATACACACAGACTTCTTTTGGGAGCCAGTGCTTAGACCACCAAGGAAAGCATAGACCCTGTTACCATCCACTTATTTTGCACCCATGCTCCATCTACATTTCACATCTACAACTACATGGGGGATCCCTTTTGCCCAAACCTTGAGCTTGATTTATTCCAAATCTGCTTTGTAGATGGGTATAAACATGGTAGTCCCACTCAGGAGTATCTATAAATAGACCCCAAAGTGTGGCCTTCAACTAGCGAAGGTTGATCTAGCTATTGCCGCCTCTGCATATACAACCTGACAGCCACCAAAGCCAATGGCAAGCTCCCAAGGTCATGTTTCCTCTAGGAAGCCAAATGGCCACATGGTGGCAAAGGTATTGGACCCCTTCTCTTCTAGAAGGGTCAGTGGTTGATTCTTGTAGGATTAGACAACTAGTCCAGGTATGTGTTTGCTTCTGCTGCCCACCCAACCTCAACTGACGCTCTACCCAGAGGCTGACAGAATGCCTGATTCCTGCAACACAGCACCCAGCCTGGAGTCCCATTTCACAGCGGAACAGGTGTGGGAGTGAACCATGATTATGGGGTGCACTGGTTGTAACACATGCCACACCCTCCGGAAGGGGCCAGACTGATAGACCTTTGTATTGTTCCACTATGTGCACAGTAAAGTGCCAGCTTGAAAGCACTCTCAAATAAAAAAAAAAGAAAGAAAGAAAGAAAAGAAAAAGAAAGAAGCACTCTCCTTCAGAGACCTCTCCTTGGTACTGCACCTCCAATGGGAAGAACACATGGATTCAGGAAACAATGGATGGAATCAGGAGGGGCCCCACATATCACAACTCCTCATACCCCTTGGGGAATGCTGTGCTTTCTATCCCCAAAATCCTGGGCTCTGCATGCTTAGAGTTTTTTATCCTCAATGGGGACATACTCTGGCCAGGGGACAAAGCAAGAGGCTCATTGACCAATGAGTGCCGCTTGGCACATTTAACTCTTGTGTCTGGGACTTCCAGGTGAGAAGACAATTCAGTCTCTTGCAGGATGGTTAGCCCTACCACACAAGATGAGGCAGGCCTCTCCTACATAACGAGCAGGGTGGGATATGTGTAAACTCCTGTGACCCAGTGTGCTGCCTCTGGGTGTTCCTTTGCCCACATGCTGTGAACGAACAGACATAGTCTGGCCAGCGATGGGGGTGATTACTAAACACTCCAAAAACTCCGAGATGAGGGTTTGAATTACAAGGCGGCCAGGCAAACTACCAAGACCAGCAGAGGTGACAGCTGAGGATGAGGAGAACAATGAAGGGAGGGGCAAAGACAATAAGTGCCAACTGCAGCCCTGGGGGAAACTGCAAAATTGAGGGTGGTCCATCACCCTACTACCCTTCCCCCTCTGAGCATCTCTCAGGAAGAGAGGCCAGCAGGAACCAGGGAGTCTAAACACACATGGAGAAGCGGACCTGCCTAGTCCAAGGGGTAGACTATGGAAGACAGGCATGTGTTTCTCAGATCTTCCTTCAAGCAAGAAATTGCCACAAAAAACCCGCTGGCTACAGTGCCTCAGGGATCTGCTGCAACCTTCCAGGCCAGGACGGTTTCCTAAGAGGCCTCAGCTAATGACAGAACATGGTGGGAGGTCTAGGACCCAGCCACTTCTGTCCAGTTCAGGACAATTCTAGTAGGTAATCTTGGCCCTGCAGCTCTCCAGGGAACTGGGCGAGACTTTCTCTAGCCACACTGCTGTGGCCCTTCTTACACATCCCTCTTCCTTCCCCTGTCTCCCTTCAGATGGCAGATCTTCACAGGTCTGAAGGTCCTTCCTGCCATTTCCTAGACTTTCTCCTATTTATCTTTTTTCTCTTTCCCTTTTACTCCCAATAAATCTCTTGTATATCTACTTCCATCTGGGCATCTGCTTCCCAGACAATCAAAACTGACTCTTATGGTCACTTGGTGGATGACAAAACTAGAACTATAGTATACTAGGGAAATGGTCACTTTTAAAAGAAATGGCTGTAGGTCAATGAAATATGGGGAAAACATGAATGTTGACCCCACACTCTATTCCATACCCAAAAGTAAATTCTAGATGGATTTAGACCTAAATGTCAAGAATAATAAATGGGTTGTTTTAACTAGGACCCAAAAAAGCACCATCCAGGAATGAAAATTTGATAAATTGCATCTATTAAATTAAGAACTTCTAATCATGAAAATATACCATTCAGAGAGTGAAAGGCCAGGCCATAAATGAAATGTTATTACCAGTTTATATATCCTATAGAGATCATATGTCGAGAATATATAACAAATGTCTTTAAACCAATAAGAATAAAGAGACCACAAATTTTACAGAATGTATATATTAGTTTTCCATGGCTGCTGTAGCAAATTACTATAAATTTGGTGGCTTGAAGCAATGGAAATTTGTTCTTTCATTTCCAGAGGCAAAAAGTCTGAAATCATTGCCTCTGGGCTGAGACGGGCTGTTGGCAGGGTGGTGCTCCCTCCCCGGACTATGGGAGAGAATCCATTCCCTGCTTCTTCTGGCTTCTGATGGCTGCTGGCATGCCTTGGTTTGGGGCCACATCACTCTCATCTCTGCTCTGTGTCACAGTGCCTTTTCCTCCTCTGTCCATGAAAAATCTACTTCAACCTTTGTCTTCTAAGAATACATGCAATTGCATTTAGAGCTCACCAGAATTGCCTCCCCATAACAAGATCCTTAGCTTAATCATAGCTACAAAATCTTTTTTTCCAAATAATAACATTTATAGACCCAGGGATATATTTGGGAGCTACAATTTAGCCTGCTTTGGGGTCACAAAGGTTTGAGTGGCACTTCTAACAAGGATATCCAAATGGCTGTCACACTCTCTAAGGTCCCTTCCAATCCTAGAATTCTATCATTCTGTGAAAAATCAATATCCCTAGAGTTCGATATTGTAAGAGCAATGGGACAGCCTTTTGCTGTTAGAGTTGTTATTGTTTTTGAGAGTATAATTCAGAAAGTTTTAACAACAAACTGAAGTGAAGGCTCCGCACCTGTGGCTCAAGTGACTAAGGCACCAGCCACATACACCTAAGGTGGTGGGTTCGAATCCCCAGCCCGGGCTGCCAGACAACAATGATGGCTGCAACCAAAAAATAGCCGGGCATTGTGGCAGGCACCTATGGTCCCAGCTACTTGGGAGGCTGAGGCAGGAGACTCACTTCAGCCCAGAAGTTAGAGGTTGCTGTGAGCTGTGATGTCACAGCACTCTACCCAGGGGGACAGCTTGAGGTTCTATCTCAAAAAAAAAAAAAAAAAAAAACTGAGGTGAAGACAAGGAATGGAATTAAAAACATAGGCCAGGAGAATAAGAAAGATAATACGAAATCAGGGAAGCAAGGAAAAGCCAACACAGGTAATATAAAAAAAAATTGGTTTGTACTATGATCTGAGGTCTACAAGTTTCCAAAGATGGCACTGTGAATCAACTTATTTCCTTGTGGAAAATCTCAAAACCATGACTCAGCAAGACTGGATCCTAAGGAGCTGAGCCACCGGGGTCAATCTCCCTGTGTCGCGCAATGGAATTATAAGCCTTCTGCTGCCTCCAATTAGTCCACTTCCCAGGAATGCTTTGCTTTATGTGATCACAAAAACCAAAGAATATATTATACAAGATATTTTTAAATACAGGGATCTAGAGGAATAAAGCAAAGTCTCTCTGGTTGTTATTACAGTACTGGGTTAATGAAGGAACCCAGGTAATTACACTCGTTACAAGGTGGTTTCCCCACCTATACAATGGAAAACAGCATCTGTGTTTTCTATTTTCCCTGGGTTCACAGGGGGCTGTGAAGACTAAGATGACCATGAATAGGACTCCCCCACGGGACCTGGTAAACTGAAAAAGAAAATTTGCAAGTGCTCACTCCAGGACACTCAGAGGTACCCCAACTGTATTATTTACACTCAGAGGTAGCCATATTGTATTATTGATATTTATACTCAGAGGTACCCATGTCATATTATTTACACTCAGAGGTATCCATATCATATTATTTACATTCAGAGGTACCCTATTCATATTATTGCATCCTCAGAAGTGTCTTAATTCCTCCCAAAGAACAGTGTAAGCCCTGGAGCTTTAGACCATTATTAGAAAATATGCCTGGTTAAATGGTTATTAAATAAAGTATGACTCATTTAGGTTGCTTTTAATGTTTCCTATTATGTGGCAAGTAGGAACTCTAAGTGGTTAAGCTCATAAATCCATTTAATTTGTAACATAAAGCATCAGATTTCATTGCCATATTACTCATGTGACAGCAGGTATTTTTGGTGCAAGACTCCTGGCTAAGCAATGGGCCAACCACCAAAGGAGAGGGCATGTCCTCGGGTTGCTTAAATTTTACTTGAGTTAAAACACACATTGATATACAGGAAGGAAAAAAAGGCTTTAGGCCAGTCAAGAAGGCACTGACCTTGGCTTTGGAGGATCCAGGCTCTGGTTCCGAACAAGCATGAATAGATTATCACCTTCCCCACCCCTGTGCCTACATTTAATTATCTGTGAATGAGAAAATGTGATAGGGCAGTTCCTAAAACCTTTTCCATTTCTAAAATTAAATGATTCATGATTCTGTTCTATGAATGTAAATCAACGGCTGTAGAATAATCAGGAAAGATGTCTCAGCAATACTAGCAGCTAACTTGCATTGTGTTCTTATTATGTGCCAGGCATTGAGCTGAAATCTTTACAACCATTGAACCATTTAAGCCTTAAAATATATTAAGTACTATTATTATATTCCTTTTGAAAATGGTCAAAAAAAAAAAAGATTTATTTGAGAGATAGGGTCTTCCTCTGTCACCCAGGCTGGAGTGCAGTGGCCCAATCATAGTGGCCTCATGTTCCTGGGCTCAAGTGATCCTCCCACCTCAGCTTCCTGAGCAGCTGGTACTACGGGTACATGCCACAATGTTCAACTAATTACTTTTTATTAGACATAGAGATAAGGTCTCCATATGTTGCCCAGGCTGTTCTCAACTCCTAAGTTCAAGCAATTCTCCTGCCTTGGCCTCCCAAAGTGCTAGAATTACAGGTGTGAGTCACTGCTCCCAGCCACAACCAAATTTTCAAAAACTTTCCCACGGTCACCTAGCTAGTGTGGTGGGTCACACAGTTGGAAGAAGTGGCCACTCGAGTGCAATTTGAAGGAAAAGGACTGGTAGAAAATTTAAAAACAGTGTGATTCTAGGAGGCATGTAGAAACACACCTGCTGAATGGACTGCGAACCCTTTCACACCCACTGCCAGGCTCCTGTCCTAAGAAACCATGGGCTTGCTGTACTAGCCCTGGGCTTCCCACCAGGGCTCGCCTGCACTAGCCCTGACAGGAAACCCCATGGCTTTTCTTGGTACACCCAGGTCTAGGCTAGAGTGATCTGTCCAAAACACTAAGCTGATGTTATCTTTTCCTCCATAAGTATTCTGAGTGAATCCATGAAGCAAATACTTCATCCATGTCAGAGAGTAAATACGGAAAGCTGGTGAAAAGAAGAGAGATGAGAGTTGTGGAGATCCCAGAGGCAGGAACAAGAGTTTAGATTCAGTAAAATGAGCCTCCATTGATTTTCCATTTGAGAAACTTAGTCCTGCCAAGGAGTAGAGAACACACTAACAAGGTCAGGGTACCATGGCTGGTGTCCACGGTGGGGCTGATGAAGGACCAGCATGGGCCCACATGACCTGTCAGAGGGAAGTGGAGCAAGGATCATTCTCTAGAAACTGTAACAGTGAAAGAGAAAAAGAAAAAGATGAGGGAATGGCTTCATAAGCCTTCCAGAACATCAGGAATGGGGCAGAAAATAAAGTCTTTGGGGGTTACTTCTTTAGTACCTTAAACATCTAAAATTTCAAAGAAACTATGGTTGTACCAACAGGACTCTGATTTTATTAAGCAAGTCTTCTACATTTATGATGTTTTAAAACTCAAGTTTGTAATTAGAAATCCATTTTCTGTCAAACTGATAACTCATTGATGACAAGGATCTTTAGATAATCCATTTCTTTAACATTTTATTATCCCAATTATGTCAAGCCACACCCAACATTGTGTTGGTATATTACACTTATTCTTAAGGCAAATGTCTTATGGGACTGTCACTAAGTCAAAGACCCAATTCTCAGTGTTGTCTATATTAATCCCTGTAACATTATTATAGCAATTATAAAATTATAGTTCTATCAATATGAATGACAACTCCACCTTAATTGTAAAAGCAATTTTAACATGTAAGACATACTCCCTCAATTCTTAACATCCATTCTAAAGAGAAAGTCATGGCTCGGTGCCTGTGGCTCAATCGGCTAAGGCGCCAGCCATATACACCTAAGGTGGCGGGTTCGAATCCCCAGCCTGGGCCCGCCAAACAACAATGACGGCTGCAACCAAAAAATGGCCAGGCATTGTGGCAGGCGTCTGTGGTCCCAGCTACTTGGGAGGCGGAGGCAGGAGACTCACTTGAGCCCAGGAGTTGGAGGTTGCTATGAGCTGTGATGCCATGGCACTCTACCCAGGGGGATAGCTTGAGGCTCTGTTTCAAAAAAAAAAAAAAAGTCTGTCGATGGACTAGAACAAGAAGCCGAATGTTAATTCTGACTGATTTGGTGACGGTCCCCTGAGTGGTTCGAATTTGGATGATGGAAAAGAAGCTCGTCACTATGAAAGGGAGAGAAAAGCTGAGCGCCAGAGGGGAGGGTACTGCAGGGGACATCCCAGCCTGTGTGGATCCCCACACACCCAGCCTTACTGCACCTGCCCTCCCACGGCTGTGCTGTGTCCTACCTGTGGCACCTGGTTCACACGTCCCAGTTTGTTTTTTCTCGGGCAGCTCACTGGGCAGGGCCCTGTAGGAGGATGGCAGCAGGCAGAGAGAAAGCTGAGAGTTGAGCACCAGAGAAAGCAAGCAGAAACACCTGCTCCCTGCCATGTGGTCAAGGGAGGCCCCACTCTACCACCTGTGCCCTGCACTGCTGGAGGAGGTGAGATGAAGCAGGAGATGGCTATGGTTCTGCCTGATTGAGCTTTGGGCAGGTGCCATGAGGTACCCCCTTCTCCAGGGTGCCAAAGATCCCTGTCTAGAGGCACGATGGCTTCTTGGACCCCAGATGCAAACTCCTTGTAGCATCCACTATGGCAGTCAGAGCAGCTTGTTTAAAAGTCTGCAGGCAGGAGCTGCCCATTCATTCATTCATTCAATGTGCATTTCCTGGAGGTCACTGTGTGCTGGGAGCCTGCCAGGCACTGGGAGTTAAAGGAGCCTAGACAGAGCTCCTGTCCCTGTGGCACTTAAGTCTCCGCTGGGGTGGTCCAGCTTCCCAGGGTGTGTGGGAATGGAGGAGGGCGCCTGATGCTTGTCAGGGAGTGCCACTGGGGTTTAGCAGGTGGGGGTGGTGATAGTACCACACAGTAAAGAACTATCCTGTCTGGAATGCTAGTCAGCTGCACCTTTGGCCATCACCAGTCTAGAGGGAGAGCTAAATGTTAATTAACCACACAAATAAGTGCACAGTTACCAACCATATTACCTGCTGGGAAGAGAGGGCTCAGGGACCTTGGGGTGAGGGGCCAGATAACACAGCACTTGTCCTAGGGCAGGGCATAGGGGAAGAAGGGGCCTCCCTAGGAACAGGACCTGCTGGACTTAGGACCAAAGGGTTGGAGGGCTGGGTGCACAGGCGAGATGAAGATTGTTCCAGACAGAGCCAGCCACGTCCCCCAGCCCTGGGAGGGAGGACACAGCATGTGTGAGGATGGGGGAAAGGCAGCGGGGTGCATGGGGAATCGAGACTGGTAAGCTGAGGCCAGTCTCGCTGGCCCTGAGAAGCCCTGTGGGACCCTGGTCTGTACCTAGTAGTTTCTGGCAGGAAAGTGACCTGACCACACCTGACTTTTGGGAGGTTCACCTTGGAAGGATGTGGAAGACAGAAGAGGGGGTGTGGGTGGAGGTGCGTGAGGATGAAGAGAGAGACCCGGAAGGGGCCTGTGGGCTGGGAGGGGTGGGTCAGACTTGGGCAGGACGGGTGCATTCAGCCCTGGGCAGGTTGAAGCAGGGGGACCTCAAGACATGTGTCCTGTCTGTTCTGAAGCTGCAGGGGCAGGGGAGTGGTCTGGGCTGGAAGTAACTAGGAGCCATCACTGTGGGTAGCAGAGGATGTGAGCCGGCCTGGATAGGGTGTGTAGCAGAGGTGACCTGGCTCCCCAGACGGAGCACCCTGATGCTAATGGGCAGGTAGAGGACGATGGCCGAAGAGACGGAGAGAGAGAAGAGAATGGAAAGGAAGAGAAATGAAGCTGTCACGGACACTGGCCAAACGCTTGTTTCAAAAGCTGAAGTAGGCGGCAGGGCCTGACGCAGCTGGAACGCTGTGTATGAGGACGCCAGCTGGCAAGAGCCGCCTTGGTGGAGCGGTGGGGCAGAGGCCACTCAGCAGGGTGGGGATGAGTGGGCAAAGGGGAGGAAGTGGGGCCGGCTGGCAACCCTGGAAGAAGCGTATGACAGCAGGGAGGGTGCAGCCGTGGCTGGAGGGGCTGGGAAAATGTCTGTTTAGTTTTGGAGGGAGGGAGGGGGTCGTAGATCCCCAGATGTGCTGGATGTAGGAGCTCAAGGCCCACCCAGAGGTGCTTTCCCTCAGTTACATCACTTCAAAATAACAGCTCCTGACGTAGAGAGCACTGCTGTGTCAGAATCGCCCATATGGAAAGCCGGGTATTAGCATCACCCTTCCTTTGCTCATGAAGCCCAGAATGCCATAGACTAGTAACCAGAGCTGGGATTTACCTGGTGCAGTTACCCTGAGTCTAACTCAAGAGTCTGGGTCTTAACTCTGGGTCATTGTGTTACACGTCTGCCCCCGAGGGGACAGTGAGCCTCTGTGGGGAGGTGGTCTAGTTATCACAAACTCATGTAGGGCTGGACATGGGAGCTCCAGGCAGTGATGTGCACATCTCTTCCCAACTTCACATGCAGTGATGGAATTGGCCAAGGTGGGGCTGTTTACACCGCAGAAATTGGCACACACCACACATCAGAGCTATCTTTAATCCCCCTCTGCAAAGAACCCAACAGTGGACTCAGGAACCCTCACCTCAGAAAAACCTTCCATCTTGGATGGGCAGCCTGAGGTCCCCCGGCTCCCTTGGGTTTCCTCACCTCTGCCCTGTGGTTGGGACTTTCCCACCCTCAGAGATCACAGTGATCTGGACCCCTATTTCCTGGGCTCTGGGTGGGGGGATTCGGGCAGCAGGGGGAGTTGGGGCAGCTGCTGTGGCCTTGGGGAGCCCCAGATGCCTGCCCAGAGCGGTGACCTAGACTCTACCTGCTGTCACCAATTCCGGCTCCTTCCCTGCCGTCCCCGCCTGCAGTGCAGAGGTGCAATGCTAGACCCGGATTCTTGGAGCTCTTACTTCTACCTGCCAAAGCATAGCATGGCTTAAATAAGGGAAAAAAGGGATTTAGTTTTTTTCTAAAGTGGAGAAAAGGCCAAGGGCCCTCTCTTGCCCCAGGGAGAGGCTGGCAGAGCTGAGTGCCAGTTGCAGAGAGCACTGTATGTTGGGCTCCCAGAGAAGAGGGCTATTCTCAGTCCATTTTACAGATAAGAGGACCTAGGAGGAGGAAGTGCCCTGCCCCAGGACACACAATGGTGAAGGGCAGCTCTGAGATTCCTCCAGGGCGGAGTTGAAAAGACAGACTCCCAGGGTGCCAGGCCTTGGTTCCCCATTCCTGCAGGCCCCTCGGAGGCAAAGCCTTTCTCATCCTCTATAGGTCACCCTATCTCTTGACTCCCAGAGCTAAGGAACCTGTTCCCCGGGTGGGGCAGGAGGGAGGAATGTGTCATGTTGTCCCTGTTCCCCAGGGGAGCCTCAGGAAGTCACTTGTCCTGGGCTCACATGCCGGGTAGGGAAGGTCCCGTGGTTTCAGGATTGTCATAGGGCCAGCCTGGGGTGGTGTCCGCCACCTGCTAAGCAGCCAGCGAGTGCCAAGCCTTCTCTTTTCTGCCTCCCAGGCTCAGCGCCTGGCTGGTGTCTGGGCCCCTGGTCCCAACTGCAGCCTGCAGCGCCCACTCCCACGTGAACCGCTGCCTCGTACATTTCCCCATTCAGCTGATGGTGAGTGCTGTGCTATTTTAAGCGCACATGGAAGTATGTTTTTTTTTTTTTTATAAGGACCATCTGCTACCGGCCCCAGCCCAGATGATACAGTTTGAGTCTACCCACAGCATCCTCTCCCGCCTTCAGAGTTCCAGGAACAGGGTGAGTCAGACCCAGCTGAACTCCTATCTTGCTAACCCGAGTGCTGGACCCGGTGCCAGCAGAGGGGGACCGTGCACGCCCCATGGGCAGGTGCAGAGACGGGAAGGAGACCCTCATCCCCGGCCCAGCTGTGCCTAGCTCTCTCTGAGGGAATGCCACCCGGTCACAAGTTCAAGTGCAGATGCTGCAGCTTCTTGTCAGGGCAGCTTGTCACAAAGCACGTCACAGGGAAGCCAGTGGCTGACAGGCATTGGTCACCACACTGCTTTGGCTGCTTTGATAGCACCATGGGTCTGCTCAGGAATGCAAAGAGGGTGTGTCCCCCTTACTGGACTGCTTGGTGTGGTGTCCCGAGCGGGAGTCCATCTCGGACCACTGTGAAGTTGTTATGTACCACTGACTGCCCCGTGTTCCTCAGGTGAGGGCCCAGGGCCTGGTGAGAACCCTGGGCTTGCTCACCTCCTTTCCCGTCCCCTCCTCCCACTTCCCTTGTCACAGCCTGGCCTCCAATGGCTCGCTGTGAGCAGAGGTGGACAGGGCAGACCCTGTCATTGGCTTTGTGACCCAGGGGAGGTGTACTCTATCCTGAGCCTCTGTCTGTAAGAGGGGGACAGTGACCCACCTCTTGTGGTATCTCTGACATTAATGGGACAATGTGTGGCAGGATCTGGCACACGGCCTGCCTGTTATTTTCTTTGTTATTAGGAACTTTGAGGTGGAAGGCTGTGGGAGTGTGAGGCTGCTGGTCTGTGGCTCTGCAAAGTGGCGCATCCTTCAGCATCACCAGCCCTTCTCTGTGTGCCTTGGTACCCTCTCCACCCGAGAGCAGGCTCTGCGGACCCGGTCAGGAAATGCACCAGCCATGGTTAATTTTGTCCTGCTGTGTTTATATCACCACTGGGTTACTATAACCCTTGCCTTTACTGGGACCCCAAAGGCCAGTACTTCTCGGGTGCTTCTTCCCCATTTTTGGCCACTTCTTTCCCTCAAAGGACTGTGGCCTGGGCTGGGAGGGGCTGGTGTGTCCCACAGCACTATCGGGCGCCGGCATCCATTGACAGCCCACCGTGCCCCAGGAGTGGGCGAGGGTCCTGGCCTCACAGCTCGACTTCCTGTCCCCAAGTCCATCTGCCGCTCCTCCGTAGAGTCCTACAGTTTATCTGTGGTCAGTTTTCTCACCCGTTTCCTGCCAGCTGCTACTGGTTTTTCGGTCTGCTCCGATAGCTATGGTAATTAGGAAAGGACACGGGCTTCTGGGGCCGGTGACTCACCAGCCCTGGCCAGTGGGGACGTGGGGACTCTTACAAGGACCATGGGGTCATCGCCCCCCTACTTCCCCGCCTGATCCCCAGGGTGAGTGAGACACAGAAAAGACCCGCAGGCGTATCATTACGAACCGAAAGCTGACGCGTGTGTGTGTTACAAGGGAATTTTTTTTGAATGCATTAAAGCCAAAATAAATGGTTCCATGTTTTGAAGAGTCAGAACATAACTCCAAGCTGAGCTTGGCCCCCTCCGCGGGGAGCCCCGTATTCTCTCTGAGGCATAGCTGTGGTGAGTCTTGGTGCTTCAGATTAGAGTATCACCGTCACATTTTACTTTTTATTTCCTGGCATTTGTAAGAATGAAGGGACCCCTCCCCCCCATGTAGCAAATGACTTCTCCAAATAGAAAACTTAGAATGTGTCCTTTCTCTTTTATTTTATGCTGAGAGATAGTCTCAGAATTGCCCCAAATGTTGGTGATCATTGAGTCATGTGTGTGTTCTCATCTAGAGAGCATTGCTAACAGTGGGGGGCGGGGGCTGCTGTCCAGACAGCAGTGCCCCCAGGCTGGGACCAGTGCCAGCAAGAGCAGTGGCACCTGAGAACTTGTGCAGAGGAAAATTGCAGTCCCCCCACCCCAAACAGCTGGGGCCTCTGGGTGTGGAGTCTGCAGTCAGCCTTCCGCCAGCTCCCCAGGTGGCCCTGCCATCCGCTCCAGCACCAGGAGCACCACTCGAGAAGTCACTGGGAGAGTGAGATGGTGAGTTGATTGTATTGATAGAAGAGGGTTGTAAAGAGTGAAAATTAAATGTCCCCCTACACATACTTTGGCTCTGTGCCCTACACACAGCAAGGGACCACCTGTCACCAAAGCCTTGTCCCAGATCATGCATGTAGGAGTTTGGCCTGAGGAGCAGAAGCCCTGATGAGACGTGCACCTGGCTGCCAGGAGGCCCAGAGGAGGGCCCAGAAAGCCTTGAAGTGGTGGGGGAGTCCTGAACCATCTCATCGCTGAAGGGACTTAGAGAGGTGGGAGGTGTCTGTGGCCCAGACTATAAGAAAACCATGGTGTTTGGTGACCATGAGCCTTAGAGGGATGGCCCATAAACTCCCCACCTGCCGTGGGCTCTGCACACGCCCGGTGGAGTGACCTGTGTTCCTGCTCTGCAAAGCAGTTCTGGGCAGAAGCAGGATTTGCTCAGTTCACAGATGATAAAGGCTGGCAGAGGGAAGTTGTGGTCAGAGAGAGGTGAGCCTTCCAGCACCTGCTGCTGGGGTGTCTGTGTGAGTGCCCCCCCCGCCCGACATTTAGCCCGGGGCCAGATATCCTTCTTCATCCCTGAGGAACTGCCGGGCACCTCCCCCCACCCCCCAGCCTACTCAGAGCGCTTTCTCTGTCTGGTGGCAGAGAGGCCTTCTGCCAGTGACAGCACACAGGCCTGGATAAAGATTGACTGGAACAAATACTCCAGAAGTGAGTTCCTTAGAGTTAATAGGACTGGTGTGAAGTCCCCAGGCCACCAAGAAGGTTTCTTTCCAGTCTTATGTTTTGCACGAACTTATCTTACTGAGCAGCTTGCTATGTGCTGGCCTCGGAAGAACGGGGCTGGGGTTTCAGGTGGGGCATCGAGAAGCAACCAATGCCCAAATTTGGAAGTGACACAGGCCACCCAGGTGCACTTGCAGGAAAACGTGTGAAGCTGCTGCCTCCATCCACATCAAAGGTGTGGGATTCAGGGTGATCTGGGTGCTATTCCTGGCACAGGCACCAAAGTGCTGTGACCCGAAGCATCCCTTTATCTCGGTTTCCCAGATCTCAAATGGGGGCAAGATCTAACTTTTCTGGTTCCACAAAAGCTCCTGGGCAAACCACTTCACTGGCCAAGAGCGTGGTCGCCTGCTGTGCTTGGGATGCCAGACAGGGCCTGAGGTTTCCTGAGAACTCATCAACGACATCTATAAACACCCCTCCATTCTCTTTCTTAAAGGAGACTCTCTTATCAGAAGCCTTTCAGTCCCTGCGCTCCTGATTCGATTTGAGGGTTCTGCGCAGCCTCCAGCCCAGCCTCCTGCAAGTCAGATTCTGCCCCTGCCCTGAGCCTTTCCCACCAGAACCTCTGTGGAAAAGGCACCTGGGCTCCTTCATCCCTGCCTGCCACCCCCACCCCCCTGAGGGTACGTGGCAGCAGCTTGAGGCTCTTTACAAGCCTCTGCAATTGCCTCTCCTTCTGTTGGGCTCTGAAAACTCCTCTTCATCCTTTAGAACCCAGCTCTGTGATCTCCTCTGGGAAGCCTTGCTCAGCCCTCTTTGTGTTACTGGGAGCAGATTTTCTCCACCCATAGGTTCCTGTCAGAGATGCAGGGAGCCTGTTCCCAGTCACCCCTGTGGGCCAGCTGGGGGCTTCCTTCTTTCCCACTCTGCTGCCAGACCTGTTTCCCCTCAGGAAGTCTTGAATCTCTTGGTTCCAGGGGACCATGCAGGAGGCCCGATCATAGGGAGGCTACCTCAGGGCCTGGTGACAGTGGAGACACTGGTTTCAGGCTCACAGCAGATGGGAGCTGGCAGGAAGGATCTCTAGGGAGGGGTTCAGCACATCTGACAGAGTGCAGTCACAAGGGCCCTGCTGAGGGCTCAGTAGCCCAGGGTTGTTCTCAGGGGACCCTGCTCCTGAAGGCTTTAGGGAACGGTGGGAAGGCCACGCAAAGCGGCTATAAAGAGGGGCCTGAAGACAAGGAGGGGGTCCTGGTAGCTCCTGTCTTATTCCTGTCCTATTCCTGCTCCAGGCTTTGGCTTGTGACTTTCTGATAGCTCTCTGGGTCTGGTTTTTCCTGTTTCTCTGGGTTTGGTCAGAGTGGGACTTAGAGCTCCCCTGCATAATGTCTCAGCTTAAAGAAACAGGAAATTCAGGATTTGTATCAGCACCAATTTGAACTCTGCAGCCAAAGCCTTGTTTCCTAGAAAGGAAAGGGTGATACCACAGGAGGCTGGTGGGCCCCCGGAGGCTGGGGTCCCCAGTGAGGTCACCAATGACACAGAGGGAGGCTGGGGTCCCCAGCGAGGTCACCAATGACACAGAGGGGGGCTGAGGTCCCCAGCGAGGTCAGGGCTTGGGCCTGGAGAGCAAGGGGCTTCTGGGTTCTGTCCCCAGCTTTGGTCCTTAGCACTCTTCTGACTAAGAAAATAGGAAGACTGTTTTCTTCCTTTCCTAGAATGAGGCCACAGACACACGTTTCCAGTCCAGAGGGTTTGTGTCGGGGACTGTCCAGTTCTGCTGGGGGAAACTGGAGTCTGGGTCTTGTCCTGTCTGGATGCTGGCCATGTCTCTGTCCTGGGCAGTCCTGGGCGAGGTTCTCCGGGGTGAAGTGCCGCTGACTCTGGAAGGGAGGGGTGAGGAGGGGATGGGCAGCTATGGGGTCTCTGACTGCAGGTTCCTGGGACCAGGAAGTGGGGGCCATAGGGCAGCCACTTAACAGTTGAGGAAACGGAGTGCTTGGCCCCGGGTCCCAGGCCTCTCTGCTGCTCGAGGCGGCACCCGCATGGGGTCTCCCTGTGTGGCCACATTTCTAGCAGGTGGCCTGAGGAAGATGAGCCCCTGAATGCCGGGCTGGGCACCTGGTCAGCTCTCACCTCCCTTCTCTGCCATGGTAAAGCACAAGAAGCCCTGGGGCCTCCCAGCTGCTCGGGGGCCGATAGAGGACGTAGGCCAGTGATCAGGGTAACTGCGACTGGCTCCCTGGGTCTTAGAGCCAGCTGTTTGTGATGTCTCTAAATCTGTGTACAATTCCTAGTCTGCTCAGTCCAGCCAGCATTTGGGTGTCCAGCTGGGAAGCAGCTTTTCTGCCCCTGGAGGGAAGAGGCCCCTCCCTGGGGCTTTTAGAAGAAAAACCTGCTTCCCCACCTCTTGGTCTGGTCTGCAATCCTGGAGACCCCACTGGTCCCTGACCCATGGCCTTTGTGATTCTGGCTGCTGGGGAGGGTGAACACCAGGAGGGGCCCGCTGAGTGGGGCAGGAACCGCTCACACTGCACAAACTTGCCCTGAGCCCAGTCCCCTCAGCTTGTTCCACTTTCAAAAATAGCTAATGAGGAAATTAATTTTGTCACCCAGATGTATTCAGTAAAAACGTGTCAGGGAAAGACAATTAACCTCTGCACTGATAAATTCTTCCCAAATTAATGAAGTTAACATTTGTAGATGTTGAGAGATTCATGTGGGGAGAGAGGCCCTAAATCAGCTGTCCTGCAGGCTGAGAAGGGGAGGGTGGGTGGGGGGTGAGGTGTGGGGCAGAGGGGAGAGGTGCCTTCTGAGAGAAGGGCTGCTGGGGGAGCAGGGAGAGGGGTGCAGAGGGGAGAGAGAGGCAGGAAAGGATGAGACAGGGCTGGGGGTAGGTAGGGGTGGGGTAGGGGAGAGGGAAGGAGTGGTCTGAGTGTTTTACTCACTTGCAGTTGGTTTTGGGGGCAGGAGGAGACTAGGGAATGAAAGGAATTGAGATAGTTTTTAGACGTGAAGTTTTCAACCTACCTTATCTCTGCTTAATGATTCTGGATTCCTTTCTCTTGGGGAGTCCAGGCCCTGGGAGGTGGTGGCCAGTGGGTGGGGGCTGTCTGGATCAGTGTCACTGGAGATTCGTACTGTGTGTTTCTCTGAGGGTCACAGAATTGAGTACCGGGGGCATTGGCAGGTTCACCTCCCACCTGGGACCAGTCATGATGAAGATGACAACCTTTTAGAAGAGGTGGGTTCCTGCCTGAGTGGGGTTCTCTTAACCAAGGTCAAGACTGGCTAGAAAAGACTGGGCAGAGGCAGGTCGAGGGCTGGTGGCAGGCTGGCCCGACACAGGCAGGGGTCAGTGGGAGGACTGGCAGCATAGCTGGGCCCTGCCCTCCTGATGCTGGTCTGCCCCAGCCCCGCCTGAGAAGCACCACTCAGGGGCAAGTCTGCCTCTGCCTGCCTGGACCATAGGATGGAATGGACACCTCCCTGTCACCTGCAGCTTTGAGGATGTCAGGTCCAATGGCTGAGAGGCCCTGAAGTCTCTTGAGGTTCTGTCACCTCTAAGATTCAAGCCTGTCTCCTGTCCCCAAGGCCTGGCAGACAGGGGTAACTGAGACCTTGCTGTTGTGTTTTTTCCTGGGGGTACAGCGTGGCCATCCATGGCAGCCAGAGGGGCTGTTCTGCTTTCTCCTGTTGAAAGCAACCCCTTCGTTAGTTTCTCCCAACTGAGTGAAACGCGAGCAGGATGTGGACCGTGGTTATTTCCCCTCCCGTCACGTGCCCAGGCCTGGGAAGTAGGAGTGGGATGCGTGGGCACCTGGTCTCACTGGGTCCAGTTGTCAGTGAGGAGACAAAGAGGAAATGGGGAGAGATGCTGAGACACACAGGCTGTGCTTCTTTCCAGAAAACAAAGGGACAGTGAGGATGATGAGCCACCAGGAGGGGACAGGCAGTCGGTTGCCCAGGGCCATGGAACTCAGTGGGAGTCAGGCCTGCGCCCCATTTTAGAAAACTCCAGCCATGGTGGGAGAGGCTGGCAGCAGGGGCCACACTGGGGAAGGAGAGGGCTGCCCCTGCTTTGTTCCCGTTCTTGAAAAAATGCCAGACAAGTTCATCTCAGGCACTGTGGGCACAGGAGGGAGAGAACAAGACATTAGGTGTCCGGAGCTGGAGTTTCTGGTGACTGGGTTCTTGCTAATCTAACCTTCCAAGCAGAGTGACAAGCTTAAAGATCACGCAGAGTGATAGGGCCGACTATCTTGAGTTCAGTTAGGCCGTTGTTGTGTGCTGCGTGACAAATCCCCCCCACCCCAAAACCAGGAACTTAGGAGACTCCATGTCCAGCCCTCGGGATCACAGTTGGGTGGACCAGAATCTCCAAGTGCCTGCCTCCATGGAGCAGGGTCTCAGAGGGACTTCTTGGGGGTCCAAGCTTGCTTGATGGTGTCAAAAACTTAGGCCAGAGACTCGCTGCCCTTTGTGGGGACACTGGTGTGTATAGGAAGGGAAGGAGACACTGGAGTCAGAGGGGCCCAGAGCACGTGGGGCTGGAGGGGTCTGTCCGGATGATGGCTCCTCAAGTGCCTTCCCCACACCTGGGCTGGGATCCGGCTCTCCTGCAGGCGGCAGCAGGCCTGGGATGGCTGGGCCAGTGCAAGCTCGGGGACACCTGCCTACTCCTACCCTGAGCGCGCCGGCCTCCCACCTGCCTCCCACCCCCAGCCACTGCCCCCAGAGATGAGTAAAGGACTGAAAAACTGGAAGTGGCTGGAAAGTTGGGGGGAAGATACGGCTGCTGGGTGGTTGCCAAGTCTGCAGCACAAGAGGACCAGAGCTTTTTACAGTATGGGTGTTGAGTGGGTGGTTCTCGCTCCTCTGCTCTGGAGGGAACACAGGAAGCTGGCTTGTGAGACAGCAAGCAGCTTTGGGTTGAGGTGGGGAAGGCTTCGTTAGTGAGGGTCAGAGGTACACGCAGTCCTGGTCAAACCTCTGTGTGCGGACGCTCTCAGAGACCGGAGAGTGCTGCCTGTCACATCCGTCCACCGTGCAAGAGGGGCCAGCATGGAGTCCCACTGCTGGGAGAGAGTCCCAGCACAGTTAGGGAGTCAGCCTGAGCCTCAGTTTCCCCATCCGTGCATTTACACACGAGTTTCTATCTCAACTGGTTGCTGCTTCTATCTCATACAGGTTCCTCTCAGAAGGAACAATGTATGTTAAAAATGTGTTTTCAGTCCAAAAGTTTGGCACAGACGTAACCTCCTATGTTAAGTGTGTGCACACTAGCAGATGCCCTGGGTCCAGGAGAATAACTGAGTGTTTTTTTTTTTTTTTCAAAAAATTCAGGTGCACCCTGGGCCCGGGGTGTTTCCTGGAGCACTCCAGGCAGATCCAGATGCCGTAGGTCACACTGACCCACTGAGGATTGAATGCACCACATTCAAAACACACATTGTTCTCCTCTTACACCTGGACTTCTTTAAGTACCTTCCTGGTTCTTGGGCTCGGCATGATGTTGGTGGGGGGGGGGCAGGCCTGGCCAGGATTGGGTCTGGTTCGGCCCAGGCGGGCCTAGGGTCATGGAGCAGAGCTGTACAGAGACTACACGCTGGTTGCCCACCGGCTGCCACCAGTTTCCAGCTACGTTGCACTTCGCAAGGCCTCACGGGAGCTGGCAGTAACCGAGTGTTTTGCTCCTCTCCCAAGGTCACTGCTTCTCTCTGGACAGTCGCAAGCCAGAACAGAGACCACCTGGCTGTGAGTTAAATGGCACGGAGCCCAGGGACAACAGGGCCTGGTGGCCTGCCCCTCTGGGCTTCCTGCCCCGGCCTCCTGCTCCCTCTTACCCTGGCTGGACAGGGAAACGCAGGACAGATGCCTGGAGAGGCAGAGATGCAGCCAGCCAGGGGCAGGCATGGCTGAGGCCACTTCTTCCTCCCACAGCAGCTGCTCTGAGCAGGGCCTGTTGCTCAGTCAGGACTGGAAGTCCATCAGAGATCCCTCAGGGGTGGCTGGGGCCCAGGAACTTCCTGGGTGTGGTGACTATAGGCCTGCATGGCCCCTGTCTCGGTGCTGGCCCAGCCCGGGGGCTCTTCTGGGCTCCTTCCTGTCTTAGCTGAGTCTGTAGCCAGCCCTTGCATCTGTAAGGGGTTAACTGGCAGTCAGGCAGGGCAGAAGGGTGGTAGCAAAGGGGAAAAAGTGGGGAAGTGGCAAAAGTTGAAGACATCTCCTAGGACTCTCACAGCTGGGCCTCCAGTTCCCGATTCTCGTGCTGAGACGGTGCCTGTGGGCCCTTGGCCTCTGGCTCCCCTTCCGCCTCTGCCAGGCCCCTGCTGGGGCACAGGTTCCCTCTCCCAACCCGTCTTCCTGGCACCCCTGACTCAGCTCCTTCCACAGCCTGCAGACCCCGTGGGGTGGGGGAGCAGAGTCTGGTCAGGGGTCGGCTGGCCACATTTCTCAGTGACTCTGCACGGGGCACTTCCTACTTAGAGGCAGAGAGACCAAAAGTCCTGAGGTCAAGTGATGAGTGATGTGTTTGAGCTCATGGGCAGTGGTGCTGCTAGACCAACACCAGCCTGCAGAGTAAGCTCCTAGCCAAGTTCTTGACCTTGACCGCTGCTTTCAATCTGGGGTCCAAGGAATGGACAAGAAGGTCTCACCTAGGAAGGCTGTCCTGGGTGCAGTCCCACCCTTGTTGGAAGAAGCAAACAGCTTGACCTGGGGAAGGACAGAAGTGGCTCCCAGGAGGCCTGTGCCTTAGGTGGCCACTCACAGATCCAAGAGGACGGGGTCAGGTACAGCCATTTCACCAGAGAAGCAGCTGTCTCCCAGTGGAAGGGCCTTGCCTAGGATATGCTCTTGGGTCCTCTTGCTGAGATTTGGCTCCTGGTCCTCCTTCCTGAACTTTCCAGGACTTCCATTTCTGCAACCCATGTGCAATGACATTGGCGCTTGAGTTTAAAAAGCAACGTCCCATTTCTGGATAGGTAGTGCTTAGGGAGATTGGGGAGGAGGTGGGAGCACGTGTGGCAGGGAGGTCACAGGTTCTGTGGAAGAGTGGCTGTCCTGATGTCCGGCTCCTCCCACTTCTAGGTCCCCCTTCCCATCTTCCTGAGCAGGCTTTCTGTGAAGGAGGTAATTCGGACAGGCTTGTGCTAGGTACTTGGGGTAGAGGTTTTGAGTTTCATTTGATTATAAACACATTTGGTATTGTAGAGGAGAAAGCACAAAAATAATAAAACCACTTATTAAACACCGACTGTGTGCCACAGCCATATACTGAGTTGGGATGGTCTCACCTACACATAATCCTTCTCACGACTTTAACGCCCCCACTTTCATGGTGAGGGCACTGAGAGGAGGCAGCGAAGCTCTGTGGCCTTAGTGAGGTCCCACAGCCCGGTCAAGGCAGAGTCAGATCCAAACCCTGGGCTTCTGAGCCCTCCTGTATATGTGGCTCCTTAATCCAGAGCTGACCAGCTCCATCCTTTGAGGAAACACTAGGGCTTTGCCAAGGGTACAGTACATTTATGATCTTAAAGCTTTGTGTCATGGGAGGTTAGACAAGCTGAGGGTTCACCTCAGAGGGTGTAGGGGGATAAATCACCACCTGCCAGTAACCATGGGGCAGCAGGCTACGCACAGACACACATGACAGTCGGCCACACTGATGAGTCTACATCTAGCTTGTTATTTTTTAGCCATGTCATCTTGGAGAAACTGGAGTTTCTCCACCTATAAAATAGGTGTGGTAACAACTCCTGGGCAGTTTACAAGTTTGCTAGGGCTGCTGTAGAAAAGCGCCACAAACTAGGTGGCTTATACAACAAATTCAGTGTCCCACGGAAGTTCGAGATCAAGGGGTGGCAAGGCTGGTTCCTTCTGGGGTTCAGAGGGAGACTGTTCAGGCCTCTCCCCACCATCCTCAGTATCCCTTGGCTGGTAGGAGCATCACCTGACCTCTGCTCAACTGCAGAGACCATGGAGTGCCCGAAAATGGGTTGGGCTGGGCTGAAGCATTGGCGCCACTGAGGCAGAAATATGTCCTGTGGCCTGAGCACAGTCTCTAGTCCAGACTGCCGGGGTTGGGGCAGGACTATAGATTCTCTCTTTAGTTGGCCCTGGGGAAAGGGCCTTAGACCCAGTTTGGGCCAGATCGAGCCGCTGAGCTGGGAGCCAGCTCTAACACCTGTGCTGTGGGCATTTCTGATCGTCCACAGTAGAAGTGACAAGAAGCCAAGGACAATGCTGCTGGCTTTGCACCTAGCAAGCCTGTTTTTAAAATTTTATTTTTAATTGACAAATAACTGTATATATTTATGAGGTGCAACGTGATGTTTTGATATATGTTTACATTATGGAATGATTAAATCAAGCTAATGAACGGATCTGTCACATTGCATGCTTATTATTTTTTGCACAGAATGGTGATGATAACAAACAGCGATGCATTGCATATTTCAAAATTGCTAAAAGACTAGATTTAAATGCCAGCTACGCTCTCTGTAGTCAGGCACAGACATGGCCCACGCCCCCTTTGGTAACAAATATACACACACAGAAATATACACACCAGAGCCAGCACTCAAAGTGGTGCTGCTGTTTGGTTAGATGTTGACTGTTCACTCAGCTGTAAGGGGAGAAGCTTAGAGGATGCCCAGTGTGCCACCGACAAAATTCTACTCTTCGCTGGGCTCCCACAGGTCATCCCAGCCAAGTACAAAGGGCTGAGGTCATTTGGGGGTGCACTAGAGTGATGTGTATGTGTGCAGGAACATGAAGGGGAGATAGGCAGAGCTATGTTATAGTAATTTGTCCACCAGCACCCTGGACCTAACCACCAAAGCCATAGACTCTGTGCCAGGGACTTTGCTGGCATCTTCCTACAAGGCACATATATATTTCCATTTCCAGAGAAGAATCTGAGCTTCAGAGGGGTTGATACCGTTAAAGTCTGTTGTCCTATCTTGTTCGAGTGGCTCTCTTCCCGTATATGATTTTACATTGCTATTGGAAAGTCCCGGTTTATTGAGCTATTCAGATCTCCAAATGGTTGACACATGTCACTGTACGACATCCAGAAGCCACACTCATTAATATCATCACTAATTGTAGCAGAAAAGTCTCGGGAAGCTCTCAGTCAAGTACAAGTTTTTCAGGAATTTTGCTTTTCCATTGAAATTTCAGATTTTATCATTGACAGTAGATACTGTGTTTTCTTTGAACTAATAGGCCTGCCTTGCTTATTTTCGAGAGGATATTTACCAAATATCTAAGTCTTCAGAGCCGTAATTTTTCAGGTGTCAAGTAAAAATGGAAAAATGGCTAGTTTAGCGTGTAACTCTGCTCTCCCTCTGGTCAGCTTCTCACTTTAGAGCATGGCCAAGGGTTTATGCATCATTTCGCCACATTTTTAAAATGTGGAATCAAGTATAGAGATGTTATGACATCAGTACGCTTTCTTGCATCACTGAGGACATTCTTTGGTGACATTGGTGTGCCCTGGCCCACCACCTTGATTCATGCCATTGCGTTTGTATCATTTGTGCAAATATCAACCCAGGGAGGAAAGCTGTACCCTCCCCTCCAACCCTGACCATCTGAGTTTGTGCCTCTTTCCATTTTTAGCCCATCCTGCTGCCTTTCTCTGTTTTTTTCATATCTCTCAGTCTCTCTCTGTCCCTCTGGGGTTCTCTTTTCCTGACGCTCATCCTCACCCGACCTCCTTCCTCTTCCCCCTCCTGGGCCTGTGTGGGTGAGGCCATGGCTCACTGGGGGCAGTGGCACTGCTGTGAAAGATCCGTCCTCACAGACGAGGAGCCATCCTTTCCCTTTAGAAACCCACCAGCCCAGATCCTCCCAGCACAGAGGCCCAGCCTGGCAGGCGCCACAAGCTTGAGGGACCCTGCCTTGTTCCACCACCCTGCCGCTCTGCTCTGCTGTGGGTCTTTGAGTGGTAGAAAAGGAAAAAAAAATCCCATCTTGTTCCTTCTCAATTTTAGGAAGTTTGGATTTGGTGCTTGTGTTGAACAAATTAGTCTAAAGAGGTTCTGATGGTTTTTGTTTCAGATGCACTTGTGTAAACATTTTGACTCACATCTTCAGAAGGATAATTATAATTTGTCTCAGGGCACCCACACCCCTTCTGGTGCCCTTCGAACTTGCCCTGCACCTCCTCTGCCCACCCAATCCCCTTCCCCTCTACCCCTTCCCCCCCACTAATCTGTCTCTGTACAATATAGCCCTGGCTAGTTTTTGAGGAAACACAACATTTATCCAACATTTATCCATTTATCCACATGTGGCCCAGGACTTTATAAACATTGTTTCACTGAGAGTTAATAGCCAACTCCCCTGCCCCTCAGAAGGAGATATGATTTTGTCACTCATTTTTCAGATGAGCAAACTGAGACTCGCATGGGTGGTGACTTTCTGCAGGCCGTGCAGCAAGGCCTGGCTGGTCACAGGCCTGTGGTTGGAGGTCAGAGCAACTGGCAGCAGACAAAGCCCAGAGGGGATTCACTTATGTGTGTGCAGGAGAGTGCACGTGTGAATGTGCATGTGTGTGAGTGCACATGTGTGTGCTGTGCATGTGTGAATGTATGTGCACTGAGTACATGTGTGTGCTTGTGTGTACATGTGCGTGCATGGGTGCATGTGCGTGCCTGTGCATGTGTGTGAGAGTACAGGAGTTTGCATGTGTGAGTGCATGTGTGTGCATGCATTGGGCAAAGATGGAGTCACCGAGAGTCCTGCTGTGTAAGAGATGCCCCGGGAGAAGGTGTTGGGGCTGGGTGTGGCGCCCCAGGGAGGCTGTGAAGAAAGGAGGCAGGTATTATGTGTGATTAGGGGTGTGTTTTGGAAAGTTTCCACAGAGAGCAGTTTGGAGGACAGGCTTCGGGTGGGGTGGAGGGTGATCAGAGGAAGGGTCTCATTAGGAGGCCAGGACAAAGCCAATGGTGGCTGCTGGTGGCAGGTGGTCACGAGGGGACAGAATCTCTAGGGCCTGGTCACAGACTGGATGTGGGACAGAGGGCGAGGGGGTCAGCATGGTGCTGGGCTTCTAGCTGGGATGCCTTGTGTACACCAAGACCCTTGGGGTAGGGTGGAAGGGTGGTCTCGGGGCAAATGGGTTTTGAATTAAGCCTTTGAAGCACCAAATCCTCCATTCTCTTCTCTGTTGTTCCAAGGAACCAGGAATGGAGGGGAGCACCAGTCCCTGGGGTTATTCAAACCTAGCTTGATGATGGGCTCTCAGAGCCTGTGAGTGGGGAATGGGGTGGGCTCGCCCCTGCCCACCCTGAGCGGTGTCTCTCTGTCCTATGGAAGTCACTTTGGAGCTGACGAGCTGTTTGCCAGCTCCTGTCACCACCGCCTGATGCATCTAATTAGTCCTGCCCTCCAGCTGACAGGCCTCAGCCCCTCTGACTGAAAGCCGGTTCCCCTCTAAGTGCTTCCCCCTGGCAAAGCTAAATATTAATTATCTTCCTTTATTTCATGACTATTCATGGGTGCCAGTGTCACCACATCATGGAGTGCAGAGTCAGTGCGGGAGGCAGGAAGCAGTGGTGAGTTGGAACGGGAGGTGGCACAACTGGGGCAGGAGGTGGGCGCTGCCCCGGGGCCTCACCCAGCTCTGCTGGTCACCGCGTGTGGCCCCCACGGCTGCTGCCCCAGGTAGAATGGCAGCGTCAGTGGGAAGAGAAGAAGTTCATCCATCCTGGTGTTCAGGGAACGTGAAGGGGAGATAATTGAGACACGACTCACTGTAGAGTATGCCTGTGTGTCCAGGTGTTGGCAGTTGAATAAACATCTACCGAGGACCCAGGATGTGCCAGGTGACAGGCTGACACTGGGAGGAGGGGGCAGAAGGTGTGGCTCATGGTGAGTGCAGGTGTAGGGTTAAAAGTGGACTCAAGTCCACATTGCAGAACTGCCACCGTGGGTGTGTGGACCTGTGTGTATTTGTGTGGGGGGGCCTTTTGAACTTCCCTAAACTGATAGGGAGCAAAAAAAATAATGGACTTTAATGAAAGACCATTTCTGGGCGTAACCCGCATCTTGGCACCTAGGTGCTCGCCAGACACCTGCCTGTGGTGGGGACTCTGCTGGGCAGGCTTCTGCTTGCGCCCATCTCCTCCCTGGTTCATTCTGTCACTTCAAAGGGCGACCTTGGTCCGAAGGCGGCGGGGGTGGACTGGGTCAGTGGGAAGCCTGGAGCTTGCAGACTGGCAGGCAGAGGACAGCCTGCCACTCTCATCACTTCCAACTGGTGTAGCAGATCTGTAATTATAACATGAGGTCATCTTAATTAGAATGACATAAAATAATGCCTAATCAGACACCCGCCTATCTTTTACAAACCTGTCATAGTTCAAAAACCTTCCAGCTTCTCGCTGGTGAAGTATTAAGTTCTCATTCTCATCCAAGTTTCTCTCTCCCTGGGTCCTCCTGTGTGCCAGCCCATCCAGTCCCCAGCTTCTGCTGCAGAGGCAGCGGGGGCGGGGTCGGGGGGAAGGTTGGGGAGGCTGGCAGTGGCTTCAGGGAGGAGTCAGTAGGAACTAGCAGGGCCAGCCCACGAGGAGCCCCCTTTTCCTGGGAGAAAGTGTCATAGAACATGGAAAACCCCCCTCAGAGTTAGGATACCTGGGCTCAAACCCAGGACAGCCTCTGGGCGCAAGGCTGTGGGTCATGGCCAAAAATGGTCTTTCATTTCTGTGGACATCCTTCCCATTCCCCACAGCTTTCCTGGGCTGAGGACGGCATGAGAAAGCCAGCCCTGTGCTCCTGGAGTCCCCAGTGGTCCTGCAGAGGTGTGTGTGGGGGTGTCCTTACATCCTTCTTTTAGGGCCCCTTCTTCAGCCCCCTCCCCACTGTGTTTCAGATTGCAGAGAACTTAGCACCTCACTCTGAAGAGGTGCATTGGGGGCATTTCACTTTTTAGGGCCTCCCCCCAATACTAGGGAACTATTTGTCTCGCCTCTGCCAAAGGAAAAGGCTAATCTAAGAGAAAGTCTTTCCTGGAGACTCAGGTCTCTCTCAAAATGCAAGAACTGGTGCATTTACCCCAAACGGGCTACCTTGTGATGAAAGTAACCTACTTTGTGCTAGGTCTCCATATAGAATAGAATGTTCTCAGTTTGGAGTTTCTCTTCCATAAAAGTTTTTAATGGAAAAAATTTTGAATTGTGGCAAAATCCACACAACATAACAGTCACCATCTTAGGCGTTTCTGAGCGGGCAGTTCAGGGGCGTTGAGCTCCTCTTGCACAGTTTGCAATGCTTGGGTGCGTGTTCCCACCCGGCCGGACTCCCTCCTACCAGGTAGTGCCGAACAACCAGCTCGACTATTTAAAGTCGAATGCAATTATGCTTCTGGGTGCCCCAAGGAGGGCACTGCTGCTCCTGGGATGTCACCACGGGGACACATCTGGGGCCCTGTCCAGCTGCAGCCTTGGATTCTGCCTGAGTTTGAAGTGGGCTCTGAGCCCTCCAGTCGTTAGTCTTGTGATTTCAGACTGACCTTCAGTTTCCTTGTCTGTAAAATATAAATAGTGAGCCTCCCACTGGGGCCTTGGGGGTCAGGCAATCAGGCCCCCAGCTGGGCTAGCCAGCACCCTCTGGCTCCTGAGATGGGCCTCTTGCTGTGGCTGCCCTGGGGTGGTCACAGGCAGGGGCCTAAGCCAAGCAGGAAGTGGTGAGCAGGCCAGATCCTGTTTGAGCAGGTTCAAAATATGGAAGTGAGTCCAGCAGGGGAACCTGTGAAAACTAGCCGGCCCAAGCGGATCGCTGACCTCCTGCATGGTAAAACCGATCTGGACTATCCACTTCCCCTTTGTGCCTTGGCTTTGCAGGAAAGTCCCCGCAGGTGTGAGCTGGGGCTCACAAAGAAGCTTGGGAGATAGCAGCCCTGGAAAAGTAATTCCACCTGTAAACACCTGTGTTAACAAGCGCCGTATTTGTACAGCTATTTTCTTTTTCAAATACTGTTTACACACACCTATTCTCTTACCTTGCTCAGGTGTGTGTGGTGTGGCATCTGGGGACCTGCTGGCTGGGGGCCAACCTGCCCGTCTGGAGTGCTTCCCTCCTCTGCTTGGCAGCGTGGGGCTGAGAGGCCAGGTCTCTCTGTGGCCAGCTGCAGTGTTAGTGCTGCTGGGTTGACGACGGCCTGGAGTTCAGCCAAGTCCCTCCATAGCGTGAGGTCTGAGACCTCAGCGTGACAGGAAGGGCTGGCTGGGGCCCCTTAGGTGACAGTGACCCCAGCTGGAGAAGGGTCATCTGCTCTTTTCCTGGCTGGTTCAGGTCACTTTGCATTTTCGCACCCTGAAGAAATTTGAACCCTTCAACCACCTGATTCCACCTGCAGCTGACTGAGGATTGGGGAGTGTGGGCAGGAGAGGTTGTCTGCACAGAGTTCCACCTGACTCCATGGGAGCCCTCTGGATTTGGCTCCTGTCCCAAGCTGGCTACTGCTCTCAGCCTGAACTGCATAGTAGAACCACCTGGGGATCTGCAGCCTGGGGTTCTCACTCTCTTGATCCCCGGCAGGGCCTCGGGAGAGCTTTAGAAATCTCCCAAACCTGAATAACAGGCAGTCAGCTAAGGAGGATTCTCCTGGCAAGATAGGGAGACATCCCTGTGTGTTTACAGCCTACAAAGTTTTTATTTAGAGTGGCTGCACATTCAAGAAGAATCGCAAATGCAGATGACTTGGGGTACCCCTCAGCGGGTTCCCTGGCTGGTAAACAGCTTCTGTCACTAGACTGCATCTGTCACTCCAGGGGACTGACGATGGCACGTTGCCCCCAGCTCAATCTCACCATCTATTTGGACTTCACCTGCTTTTCCCTGAGGCCTTTGTCTGTCCCGGGTTCCCCTCTGAGGTCCACGTTGCATTTGGTTGTCACGTCTCTATAGCCTCCTCTGGCCTGTGACAGTTTCTCAGACTTTCCTGTTTTGGGTGACCTCGAGAGTTTTCCTGAGTACTGGTCAGGCATTTTGTAGACTGCCCCTTAATTGGGGCTCATTTTATCTTTTCTTATGATCAGATTGGGGTTATGGGCTTTGGGAGGAAGACCACAGAGGTGAACTGCCCTTGTTATCGCATTATATCAAGGGTACATGTCAACGTGACGGATCACTGTTGCTGTTGACCTTGGCCCCCGGGCTGAGGCTGTGTTTGTCAAGTCTCTCACTGCAAAGTCCCCCCCCTTCCATATGTGCCCTTGGGGAGCAAGTCAGGGTGCTCAGCCCACACTGAGAGGCAGGGGCGTGACGTGCCACTCCTTAGGGGGGTATGTGTGGACATTATTGGGAGTCCTTCTGGAAAGGCAGCTGTGTCCTTTCCCCATTATTTATTCAATCATTCATTTCCGTCAGTGGGGACTCTCCTTTACTTTATTCTCTGTGT
Source organism: Galagoides demidoff (assembly GCA_963574575.1). Classification (NCBI taxonomy): domain Eukaryota; kingdom Metazoa; phylum Chordata; class Mammalia; order Primates; family Galagidae; genus Galagoides; species Galagoides demidoff. The sequence continues at coordinate 7,243 of CAUYQV010086975.1, read as the reverse complement.
TATAATCCGATACTAGTTACTTTGTTGCTCAAATCGGTCCAGCTTTGTCACTGGGATCTCTTTCAGGATCTCGGTGTCCCTTTAATAAGCTCCCTTTTTTTGTGTGTGTTTTGAGCACTTAAGAAGAAAGGTAATTTCACTAACACCTGTTGGATTTTGTTTTAAGTACTTTTTTTTTTTTTTTTTGCATTTTCCTGGCTTAATAATAACCTCCCTTTCGAGCCCATGGTTTTCACTCTTTTTCTGGGAGTAGGGAGGTGGGGCAGTGGCAGGAGCCCCGGGTGGAGAGGTGGGGTGATCTGTGCCCATCTGCTGCTCCTCACCGGCTCTGTGACCTGGAACGAATCCCTTGCTCACCATCAGCCAGCAGGTTCTGATCAGCGAGATGGGGGAGGTCTGTGAGTGTTTGAGGCAAGTACAGATAGTGCCTGGCATGAGGGAGGTGCTCGGGAGGGTTAGCTTTGGTGTTTCTGTCCCTGGCCATGTCATTGAGTGAGTGAGTGACTTTTTTTGACCTCTTTGAGCCTCCATTTCCTTATCTGTAAAATCAGAAGACTGGACCAGGTGGACGGGAAGACACCCCCACTCTTACTGTTCCCAAAGGCCCAGGTGTGCTGGCAGGTGGGGCGGGGAGATTAGAGGAGAGCTGGACAGGCTGTAGCCCAGGGATCCTGGCCTCAGGCTGGAATCAGCTTTGCAAATCCAACCATTAGATGAGATGGCATTTTGCACTTGAAGACGGGATTTTGTACAGAGAATGTGACTCACAAGTCTGCGATGAGACCTCCCGCCTGCATGCTTCAGCTCTTAGTAGACGCTGGCTGGTGAAGCACAGTTTGGTGAGTGTGACGTGACGGAATGTTAGACCTATTTCCTTTCACCAGTACGCAGTGGTGCACGCCTGTTTGGTGTGCTGTCCCATCTATCTCTGTGTGTCCCTTTCCGCCAAGCAGCAGACTTTGTCAACTTCCATCAACTGGTGGGTTTTGGTTGGGGCGTGAGGTCGGGTTTCTGGTGAGAGTTTCTGAGGTTGGTTACAGGTGCTGAAACTGGGGCCAGAGCTCATGTGTAGGTGGGGTGTGGCTTCCTGTGGGAGCCTCACCTGGCCTCGGCCAGCCTGATGTGGGCTCGTTTACCCAAGAAGGAAGGGGAAGGTTCCGGAAAGGAGGTAATAGGGCAGGACTAGGGTGCAGACCAGGTGTTGGGGTGAGGTTGGGTGGAGTGGGGGGCTGGAGAGAGAGCCAGCTGAGCCAGCCTGAGCATCAGGTCCAGGGGAAGAGCTGAATGCCCTTCACTCACATGAGGTCGCAGGTGAGGGGATCCCAAAGCTCTGGCCAAGGTGGCGGGTGTCTCAGGGTTCAGGTTGGGCTGCAGAATGAGCGTAAGGAAAGGAGAAAACGTGAGGCCTCAACAGTGATAATGGGCTTGGGAGGGCCAAGGAGGGTCCAGCATGCCCAGTCTGTGGAGTGAGAGGAGAGTGAGGACAGGGTCCGAGACGAGGCGCCTGGCCTGCCTCTGTGCACACGATGCACAGACAGACCCTGCAGGTGCACAGGCTGCAGACCAGATGCTGCAGCACCGCGTGGGATGCAACTCAGAGCAACCAGTGACAGTGTCCGTTAGCAGGGTGACAGGTTTATTTAGAACGTGTATCTGTTCAGTGGAAAACTCTTGAGCAGTTGAGGAGAATGAGATTGAACCACATGAACTGGTTTGGAAACCATGACAAAGATGCCCTGAGAGAAGACAGCCACGTGCAGGGCACTGCCTTCCAGGGAAGGCCCGTCCACAGCCATGTCTGTAATCGTATCGTTAGGAAGGCTCTCACGTGAGTAATAGAACATCTGCCAGGCCCTGGTAAGACATAGGGGTTCCTTTTTCTCATGCAACACTGTCTGGAGGTTGGCAGGTAGAGGTATTTGTTTAGCTGATCAGCTGTGTCTTCAGGGACCTGGGTTCTCTCCCCTTTGCATCCTCTTCGTGAAACACTTGGCTTTTTATTTTTATACTCTGCTTCACGTTCCCGAGATGGTTGCTGAAGCAAAAGGTTTCCAGGTGCCACCAGGCCCCTCCTCTCCCTGCCATGGCCTGACGCACCTGCAGGTCTCATTGCCAGGACAGGGTCACATGCCCACCTCCAGCTACCAGGGGGCGGCTGGCAAAGCAAAGACCTAGCTCTCTAAATACCGTATCAAAGAACAGGACTGTGACAAAGCTGGTGAAACAGCATAGTCTGTGTGTAGGACTTGTTGAAAAGGGACTCTTTTTAGTAACTAACTCTGGGCATAGGGTATGGGATCTGGGAAGGGAGAGTGGCTGGTTTCCTAATTATATGTCCTTTTGTGCCCTTTTTTGTTACCATGTATATGCAAGGCTATTTGGGTGAAAAAAAAACTTAATTAAAAAATTCTAAATCATAATGAAGGGCATCCCTTGTACCAGAGTGAGAGAGCTGATCTGGGAGACAGTGTCTGGGGGCGCTGAGGCTCTTGTGTGCAGGGAGCAAGGCCACTGGGGAGCTCCAGCTTCTGAGTCCGTGGGCCTGTGGGCAGAAAGCTTAGGCAGGGGGCTGCTGGTGGGGGGGAGGGAGACCTCCTCCCTGCATCTGGGTTCCTCTGAGAGCCTGGGAGGGGCCGAGGATCTGAATGGGGATTGTAGAGGCTTGAGGCCAGCCAGCCATGGGAAGGATGGGGTGGGCAGAGCCTGGTGCCCTCACCTTTCGGACACTTACTTGGTGAGTATTTATTATTGTCTTGCTGCCTCATCTTCCAAAGGGCAGTGTCGAAACTCACTGCTCAGGAAAATCCCTCCTTGCTCTGCTGTTGAGACTGACGACATGTGTTTCTAATTCTGCAAACCAACTGGACACGTGCCTTTGACGACACAACATGAAACAGAAATGGGAAGATGATCTGAAATTAGTTCTTGAATCAGATGACTGGGATGAACTTGGAGGAGAGCTAAGGAGCATGTGCTTTTGCTTTTCCTAAGGGTGATCTCACTTTCAGTGGGCTTGTGTGGGAGTGATGGGGACCCCTGAACATGTGGGTGGAGTCCAAAGAGGAGCAGAGGGCAGTTGTCCCAGCCAGTGCCACCTCAGTTCTTTCCCTGTCTGAGTGACCTGTAATGACCCTTCAGGAGGGGACATGTCATGTCTAGACCTAAGACTTGTTCTTTCAACCAGGAATGGCAGACCCTGGCCTACCCTGGTGGTAAAATTAAGCAGTAGAATTTTACAGAAGGGGAATGATACTCCAGCTTTCCATCTGTCTATGGGAGGTTGTGTCCCTTGAGGTCTTAGGTAGGGTGTACCTCAGTTTGAACCTCTAGAATTTCCCTTAATAGAGGATCAAACTTATCAGTGTGTGTTTTATTTGTCTTGACTATGCCAGAGAAAGCCCAACACCCTATACATTGTGATGCTCATTAATAGAAAAGCCAGTGGAGGATGGAGCTTCAGTACTTTCCCAACAATGTATTTGGGGACGATTGTAGAGTCCAGGATGACTTTATGGACGCTCATAGGTTATTCTTACTTCTATCCTTTAAATCCACAAAGCATAAAAGTTGCCTATATCCAAGAACCTAAGAGTAGATGTATCCGTCAGAGCTCATTGTTGGAAACAGAAACCAGTCTAGGTATGTTAAATGGAGAGGGCTTTAACACAGGGGATTTTTTCATTGCAAAATCAGTGGAAGGTACAGGCTCTCAGCTGGGTCTCCAGAATCACTTGTAGGGGGATGTATAACTGGCCAGTGGAAGAGCTGCTCCCGCTCAGGCTATAACTAGGACTGGGCTGGAAGTGAGAAGATGCTGCTATGTTGGAAGTGAGATGCTGCTGCTATGTCTGCTGCTGAGGGAGAATGGACACCCCAAGCTGCTGTCCAGAGGTTAGGCAGCCATGCCGGGACACTCAGGAGATGGAGGCTAGATGCTTGGGTATTGCTGCTGGGAAGACCTAACCCTAGCGTCTACTGCCTGAGCCACAATAGCAATAGTTGAGTACATGTCCACCTCACGTCTGCCTTTTAAAGGCATCTATTGGTGCAAGTTAATTTTTACCTAGGGCCCTAGATGCCAGGAAGATTTGGAAGCATCATTTTCCAGCACTTTCTTCTGACAAAGGAGAGGCAAATGGACCATTGCAGAGAGCTGGGGACATGGGACAATGCCAACAAGTGCTAGATGGCTGCAGTGTATTTGTGTAATATTAATTCTCAAAGAAAAGTTTGACTTAGAAACATATAGCACTCTGGGTGGATGCTTTAGGGAAAGCAACCATTCCCCCAGGTTCAGCCCATGATGTGAGCGGCTTCAGGTTTCGGCCCCGTGGTACTTTGGTCTGTGGCCCTGAACAAGCCTCGGTGGCTTGAGTTGTAGAATGAGATGTGTGAGAAGCTTGCCGGGGCCATCTCACAGCGCCTTCTAGCTCCTGCCTGGGTCCTCTGCGCTTCTGTAGAAAGTACCTGCTTGTTGAGTTTGTCACCTTCAAGTGCACTTACTGGGTAGTTACCAAGAGCTCCATGAACATCAAAGTGAAGTAGGAGGAGGAAAAACTTGGGGAAAGCTTGGTGAGGTGGGAGCAAAGATGAGTGTTGCACAAACGGCAGCGCCTGCTGAGACGGCCCTGCAGTCCTCATGCTGGGCTGCTTGCCCTTCCGTCCCGGAGAGCCTCCTTTTGCAGATGACACTAAGGGGCTGGCTCTGTGGCTTTGGGGATGATGTTTTAGGGTCCACATGATCGTGGTGGGCCTGGGATGCAGACATGTGTGTCCAGGGTAGGTGCTCCCCCTGACACAGTGAGGGACCTAAAGTCCTCAGTCCTCGCTGGGCTCCTTGGCACAGGGAGCGACAGAGCTGCTCAGTGGACGCTGGGATACTGTCTGCCTGGTTACTGGGCTTCAGTAATAAAATACCCGACTTGTAGCATTTCCCCATTTGTGTGGTGGTAATGTTCTCTCATGCCAGCTCAGAGCTACAGCGAGACATTGCTGCACACAGGCTGCTGGGTCAGGGGCCGCTTTGAGGAAGCAGTAACATCACCAGGAGTGGGGAGTAAACTGAAGTCACATAGCTGTCTGGTCCCCAGAGGAGTGGCTTTGGGGGTCACCCTGGCAGGGATCACTAATGGCTTCCTAGCTAGTGTGGGGACCTCCATGACCTGTCTGTGGTCACATAGACAGAGACTGTCATACCCCAAGACCTCTGCCTGCAGCCTCAAGGGTGTGATGCTTCAAAGAAGCCTTCCCACTGGGGAAGTATAGGCCAGGCCTGCACTGGTGTGGGGGAGCCATGAGGATGGGTAGGGAATCCCTGGTCTCTTGTCCCTGTGGCTTGTCCTAAAGGACTCCCAGGAATTGACTCTCCAGGGATGCATTTGGGAACCTATCCTGCCTCCTCCTCTACATTTTTTTAAAAAATCACACCAAACCTAACTGGTGTAAAGTACAGCTGCTGGCTCCTGGTTGTCTTGACTTGCACCCAGACCACACTGATTCCCGGCAGTGCAGTACGGGCAACTCCTCTCCTCTCAGGTTCCTCGTCTGTGAAACGCCGATGATGGCAGTTAAGGGTGAAGTGAGGTTGCAGTGATGATCAAATGTTTAGATACCTTTAGTCTTAGGTGCTGGGGACAGTTCTGGGCAGGTATTACCTGCATTAAAGTCACTGGTCTCTGTGATCCTTCACACCGTTTTGGGAACAGCTTGCATCCCACCTCCCGACCCGGCTGTGCTGTGCCAGGCCTGGGTGGGCAGCACCAGGCACCCTTCACCCCAGGCTGGGCGCAGGTGCCTCCCCATCTCCACTCCTGGCTTCTTGCCCTGACGCACCCTTGGGGAACCATTGCCTCTCCTCCTAGGCGGGGCTGGCTTCACCCTGCCTCAGAATTCTGGTCAGCTAGCTTGGTGACACAGAGTGGGTTACTCTGCCTCTGTGAGCCTTGGTGTCATAGCCGTAGCTGGGGACAAGTTGTCCTTACTGAAGGTTGCTCAGTGAGCGTTTGGTGGGCACCTCCTTGATGCCAAGTGCTATTGTAGGCCTGAGAAACAGACATTAACATCTGTTAATAATCATTAGTTAGGCATGGTCTGGGTCTGAGGGAATTTGAAATCTACTGGGGAAAAGACCATCAGGTCAGTGATGATCAGGGGTGACTGAGCAGCAGGCTGTGAGAGCAGAAGCTGGTTGGCTGGTGGGGAAAGGACCCAGAGCTCTGAAGGACAGGTGGCAGGTAGCAGGTGGGTGTTCTAGGGAGAGAGGTGAAGCAGCCTGCTGGGTTGGGGTCCTCTGAGTGTTATGGGGGCACAGCTGTAAATATTAAATATTAAATGAGATAATGTGAGTGGACAAGGCTCAGGAGAGCCACACGGCTCCCCAGCAGTAGTGCCACACTACATCACATGGTTTAAGGCAAGGTCTTATTTCATCCTCATAAAGCCCTACCAGGTAGTCACAGTAAGCAACGCAAAGTGCAGGTGATCCCGCCCGCTCTGAGGCCGCAGAGCCAGGCCGCAGCCCAGTGGGCAGCAGCTGGGCCCTCCGACCCTGGGCTGGCCCCCCGCTCTGCTGCCTCCTATTGTGTCCTTGCTTCCTCTCTGCCATGTCTGAGGAGCTCAGCTGGAGAAGCAGCAGCCGCAGCCCTGAATGGGCCCTTTCTTCCCAGGAGGACACCTGGATGGAGGTTGGGGGCCTGGAGGAAGCAGGGCGACAGCAGGTGTAGAATGGTTTGTTTGCTTCTCAGTTCTCAGGTTCTCAAGTGTTTCCTCTGATAACATTCACGGAGGGCAGCTCTGCTGACTGGTTACTGCCCACTGGGAGGGCTGGAGGAGCTGGGGAGGGGGAGCAGGTGGGAGGAGAGGAAAGGGAGAGGAGGGACAGGAAAAAGGAGAGGTGAAGAGGGGAGGGATGGGGAGAGAGGAGGAGGGGAGGAGACAGGGGAGGAGAGAGGGGAGGAGCCAATAGGGAGGAGGAACAGGAGAAAAGAGAGGTGAAGAGGGGAGGGGTGTGAGGGAGGGACAGGGAGAGAGGGGGAGGGGAGGAGAGAGGGAAGGAGCCAATAGGGAGGAGGGACAGGAGAAAGGAGAGGTGGAGGTGGGGGAGGGGTGTGAGGGAGGGGCAGGGAGAGATGGGGAGGGGAGGAGAGAGAGGGGAGGAGCCAATAGGAAGGAGAGACAGGAGAAAGGAGAGGAGCAGGGGGGAGGGGTGTGAGGGAGGGGACGAGAGACATGGGGAGGGGAGGAG
>CAUYQV010086974.1:0-49548 GCA_963574575.1 Galagoides demidoff | reverse complement strand
CCAGTTCACCCAGCACCATTTGTTAAATATGGAGTCTTTCCCCCACTGAATGTTTCTGATAGGCTCATCTGTTCTCGTGCCTGTGCCATACTATTTTGATCACTGTAGATTTATGGTATAGCCATAGATTTATAGCATAGCCTGAAGTCTGGTAACATGATACTTCCTGATTTTTTTTTTTCTGAGTAATGTATTTGCTATTCAAGGTTTTTTCTGGTTCCATATAAAACCAAGTACTATTTTTTCCAGATCTTTGAAGTATGATAGTGGTGTTTTGATAGGGATTGCTTTACTCAGAAATAAAAACAAATCTGGAGGAATCAATACTACCAGACTTGAATCTATACCATAAGTCTATAGTGATCAAAACAGCATGATACTGGCACAAAAATAGAGAGGTAGATTATGGAACAGAATTGAGAACCAAGAGATGAACCCAGACACTTAACGTCATTTGATCTTCAATAAGCCTATCAAAAACTTAAACTGGGAGAATGACTCCCTATTTAACAAATGGTGCTGGTTGAATTGGCTGGTGGCTTGTAGAAGACTGAAACTGGACCCATACCTTTCAGCTCTAACAAAAATTGACTCTCACAGGACCCCTCTTTTTAGAAACTAACCAAGTGTGGCTAAAAAATCACACAAAAGAATATAGTAATTATAGATACTGTATCATTGGTCTAAAGTAGATTTCACTGAAATAAAATGATAGCCAGGCAATGTAATAAGCTGTTGAGATATTGAGTGAAATAGAGATTGTAGACTAGTGCGGGAGAGAGATAATTATATAAGCCATACATAAAATGTGGCAAGTTCTATGATAATGAAGATACGGTACTACATGAGTTTATGATAAGCAGGGGCACAGAAGAGGCTCGGGGGGGATCAGAAAGAGATCAGGCAGAAGACATAGATTAAATGGTGACATATTTTTTCCAAAGCAATCTAAAGAACATCTTCATACGTCTTTGTAAGACTTGTTGGTGGTTGGCAAGAGGCACATGATACTTCAGAATCTTGAATTAGAAAAGCAGTAAGAATTTCCCAATAAATAATTAGATGTACTGGATAATTTTCCTTCAGCACCAAACACATAATTACATTTAAAAGGCAAATGCATATATTTCACATTATCCTTCCATATGCAGATGACTTCAAAGTGGAGATAGAGGGGATAAGACAAATGGGAGAATTAAAACTGAAATTTATCATTCTCGTCTGGAAAGATGAAGTTATCTTTTCTAGTGAAAAGCAAGATTACACTTACCAGGGATACACTCATGTGAAGGCTTACATTTAGACAAGGAAGTAGAAGCTGCAGGACCTGATCTGGCCTGGAAAAAATATCACAGGGCTGAGCAAAGTTTTTTGGGATGCTATAGTGAGTGTGTCTATGAGCAAAACCCATGCGGTCTAATATGCCATTAATAGAAGCATATAATTTCCAGAGCAGATGGACATTTGGCACACTGAAGGGCTCAAGTCTGAAAAACGATCTTGCCTTCTGTGAGTCACTTTTGTACAGGGATGGTGACAAACCCACGCGCGCGTTTACAGGAGAGGGAGAAGACAGGAATGATTAATGAAAATAATTTGATGCAACTATCCTTTGTTTAGAGTAGCAGCTTTGTGCCCAGCATTGAGGATCTAAAAGTGAAAACAGTTCCCTCCTGTGAAACCGATCATCCACTGGGGAAGACAGACACAGGAGCAAATTCCATACAGTGGCTGATAAATTCCATACAATGGCTGCTTTAAAAGTACCATGGGAACTCAGAGAAAAGAAAATTAATTCTGCCTAGCGGCATGAAGAACTTACCAAGAAAAGATAACACCTGAATTTGGCCCTTGAAGAGTGGAGCTCAAATTTCCTCAGTGGTGAGGGAGCAGGGGATGAAGAGTGCAGACTGGGGCTGGCCAAGGAAAATGACCATGAGTCCAGCAGGCCTGGATTTTATCAGGGGCTGAGGGGAAGTGGGGCCAGAGAACCAGGCAGGGGTCAGTAAGTAAGGACTTAAATGCTTTGAAAATGGGGAGCCATCCAATGCTTGTCATATAGAAGAGCGAATGTTCAACCCGGAGAAGGAACAGTTAAGGCTGCACACGTGCTTCACGTCATCAAACAGCTGCACTGCTGTTTAGTGAAAAACAGAGGCACATAGCCAACGAGGAAGGGTCCAAAGAGCAGGTATGGCATAATGGAAGTGAGAGGTCGATTGTAGCTTTCCTATCAATGGGAATATCAGCAACGGGAAGGAATGCGTCAAGATTCAAGACCCCTTTGATACTGAAGGGATCATGCAGAGAACAGATAACGACTCTACCATAGTCAGCAAAGGATCCTCACTTGTTTTAATCATAGGAACACTGTGGGTTTTTCAATTTGTCGCTTTACCTCGGTTCCTAGGAAGTTCAGAGACACAATTTTAACCCACCTCTGGCTAGTGTACAAAACCTATAATATGCCCATTCATATGACAAGTTACCTTACTTGTATTTTCTACAGAGCTGATACTCTTCTATTTTTTTACTTTTCTGTTACCCTATACATTAGGATAAGCCATATAAATTCTTTTTATTAATGGAGTGGTATTGAAATAAATAGGTAAGCTATGAATATAATTCTAGAATCACCTTTTTTTAGTTTATTCAGAGGTATGAAAACGATCATAAACTTCCCCCTTTTTTCACCATAGACTTAATGTCAAAATATTGAAAAGAAGCAAACTACAAATCAAAACCATAGTGAGATGCCATTTCCTACTCAGTACAATAGCTATAATCAAAAAGGCAGGCAATAACAAGTGTTAGCTAAGATATGGAGAAACGAGAGCCCTAATACATTGTTGATGGGAATGTAAAATCATTGAAGAAACTTTGCTAAAACAGTTCAGCAGTTCCTGGAATAATTAAACATAGAATCACCATAAAACCTAGCAGCACTCCAGAGTGTATACTGAGGCTGCCTAAAAAAATGCATATACATTTTAAGAAAAGACAAAACTGTACTAAAATTGTAATAGTCAATATGAGTTGATACCAATAACATTTGTTATCTTGTATCTTATATCTCTTATAAATGCAGAACTCAAATGTGACTTGAGCATTACAATTTTAATACAGTGTTTTCCTTTCTTAAAATGGGTATACAATTTTTTGGCACCCTCCACATATGCAAGAGAACTAAAATCACGTATTCATACAAAAACTTGTACATAAATGTTCACAGCAACATTATTAATAATAACCTAAAATGGCAACTACCAAGTATCCATTAACTGACGGCAAATCCATTAACTGATAAGCAAAACGTGGTATATCTACACAACAGGATATTATTGAGTTATAAAAAGGAGTGCGAAAATACGGAAGAACCTAGAAAACAGTATGCTAAGTGAATGAAGTTAGACAAAAAACCCACCTGTGTGATTACCTTTCATGATGAATCTAGAATAAGCACATCTATCCTGAAAGAAAGTAGGTGAGTAATTGCCGGGGCTGGGGGCAGGAAGAATGAGGAGTAATTGCTAATGGGTCAACAGCTTCTGGTGACAAAATGTTCTAACCTTAGGTAGTTGTGAGCTGTACAACTCTGTGAAATACTTAAAAGCCACAGAATTTTATGTTTTTGTCAAGGTGTACTTTGGTGCTCACTTTGGCAGCACGTATACTAAAATCAGAATGACACAGAGAATATGAGCACGGCCCCTGCGCAAGGATGACACGCAAATTCGTGAAGTGTTCTATATTTTTACATTCAAGTTGGGGGTAGGGGAAGGGGAGAGAGGAGGAGAGAGGTAGATGGGTAGGCTCTCACCTCCTGTGCACAATTTCAGGGTATATGGCACACCCCCAGATGAAAGGCTCAAATACAACTTGAACTTTGCTTTAGAAAAAACAAACAATGTAACCTAATCATTTGTACCCTCATATTAATCCAAAATAAAAAATTAAATAACCTCTTGAAATGAAAAAACAAAGGTGAATTTTACGGTTTATGAATTATATTCCAGTTAAAAAAATACTGAAAGAATGAATTGGGGTAAGTGGAATAGATCAATATCATTTTCTGTCCTTTGCTCGATTACCACTTTAACCAACTCTTCTTAGTTCAGTGTCTTCATTGTAACTATCTTTAAAAAATTCATCTAAAATGTGCTTGCCTTAGCCTTGAAATTAACACAATTTGTTGTTTGTTTGTTTAGAGACAGAGTTTCACTCTGTCACCCTGGGTAGAGTGCCCTGATGTAGTAGCTCACAGCAACCTCAAACTCTTAGGCTTGAGCAATCCTCTTGCCTCAGCCACTTGTGGTTGGGACCACAATTTGTTGTTTGGAAGGAATGGCTGCTAAATGACCATTGAATAGCCAACTCTTTTTTTTAATTAGTCATGAACTGCCCCAAATAATTAAATATTAAAATTATGTACAAGTAATAAATTAGATCCAGAAGATATCTTTAAAATTCAACATCCATCTTTATGTAGACTATTTAATTTACATATTACTAAAAGGTTTATGTAAATAATATGTAAAATGTTTGTTTGCCTAAGTATTTTAATAAAAACATCTAAAATTGTTGTCCACACCCTCTAGCTAGACTCTAACATGGCACCCTACACGCCTGGAGGAGGTATTTCTTCCCAGTATATTCCACAGTATAAAGGAAGAGGCTGCTTGGAACTTTCCAAGCTACAGTGAATTCTACATTAAAATTACTTCATTCTAAAAAGAGTTGATGTTCTTCTCTGTACTGTGAGTCTTTCCTGCACAGAATTAACATTCCTAGCGTTCTTAACATGCTTAAGATAACAGAGTTTAGATATCTTAGATTGAGAATTTTTTTTTTTAATCTTGTAAAATCAGTTGGGATATATATTTAGTTCCCTCTCACTCACATTTCCCAGTTACCTGGATGAATTGATGTAAGCAACAACAGTGGGGCTTTGAAGCTCTCAGGTACAACAGTGGAAATGATCACATTTTTTAGTCAATGAATGAATTGTTCTTTCATAATGATTTGTTTATGGAAATAAATAGAGTAGTACCTTGATTAGTGAATTCCCTGGGAAAGAAAAGCCTTCTAAGAAGTCAGTCACATTAAAAACCTAAACAAACAAAATGCTCAGAAAGGTTGGGAAGCTGAGCTGCCTAAGCAACCTCTATACACACAGCTTCTGCCAAAGGCAGCCCCACTGAAAGCAGAGAGGCCCGCCCTGAGGGAAACCGGGAGCCTTTGAAGCCCCTCCCCGCCCCACCCATCAAGCTGCCACCTGCTGCCCTGTCTCCCTCCCTGGGGCTGCTGTCAGAAGCCCTATCTAAGCAAGAGAGAATGTGCATCCTTCCCCTTCCCTACTTAATGATTAGTTGACTGATTCTAGTATCACTAAGTCTTATTAAAGGGATAACTCTAAATTAATCTACAGTTGTGAAATTAACACACACACCCCCTTTTAAACAAATGTTCAAAGAATTTTAGAGCTAGACAAGGACACAGTTGCCGGGGAGAGGGGCACACCAGGCTGGAATTTGGTTGTTTCTGATTTGGGCCTTTTGGGACCCAGGGCAGGCAGGACAGGCCTCCACCCTGTTAAGGAGTCTATAAAAGTACTTCTTATAGCTTCACTACACTAGTGAAGTATCCACAACATCTTTTAAAAGGGGCTTTTCAGGTGGGAGAAATTGTTAAGGGTTTGTCTTGCAGTTGTATTTTATCGCAGTGTTTCAAAGACAACTCAAGAATGACAACCAGCATCACAACCACCAGAATGGAAGTTTCTGAATGCCAGTCAAATTTAGCAAGCTTCCTGGGTGATTCTTATGCACACTCAATTTTAAGAATTCCTAGTAACCCATTGTCACCTCTGATAAATACTGTATATTTTAAGGATCATCTGGTTTTAGTTTAGTTAGCTTGGAATGAAGATTCATTAAAACTTATCTGAGATTTTCAAACACACCCTACAACTCCTACATTAATTCAACTTGGCTCTAATGAAGCTGTACATTACTAAAACACATCTTCTTTATTTAGAGAGCCATACGGCATTCAAGTGACCTCTGGTTTATTCCTGAACTATCCCTACTTGGGAAAAAAAGCTACAAAGAAGAATGATGGAAAAATTTTTTAAAAGATAAATGATAATGGTATTAGAAGATAACTTTGCATATGCTTATTACTGATTTCTAGAAATTTTTCTATATCTTTATGCAATTTCTCCAAATTTACATGCTTAAAAATAATGCATATCTGGGAAGAATTAAGAACATTTGAAATTCTGCTTCTTAAATACTACCTTAAAAGACATGTTTTTTTTTTTTTCCTGATAGATATTTATGTATTTGGGAAGAAAATTCACACTTTGAGCCTTAATAGTATAAACACACACACACAAAAGTCTTGCAGTTGATTTTTAGTGTAAATTAAAAATTATATTTTAGAGAACATTTTTAAGGATGCATTTGTAATACCGGAAAAATTTCTTCTCCAAAAATGTCAACATAACATTTTAATCTAGAGCAAGCCTATACCTTATCTAAATTTGTATAAAATGTAATCCAGGCAATCAAGATTTATTTGGATTCTTTTATTTATTTGGATATATTCTTTTTTGAAAAAAATGTTTAAATTAATATCATGAGGAAATTTCCTCTACAAATATGATAGTAAGTTCATAAAGAATTAAAATCTATAATCAGAGCTAGAAATACATATTGGCTTAATCAGAGATGAGGTGAACTAAGTTGATTTCTCATATCCAGCCCCTCACCAAAGAGCAAAAATACAACCTGTTGACAGATGGGTTTCTGGTGAAAACCATACAGTTCTATCTCCTATAGTAAAACCAGTGAGATTTTATATGTTCACTTGGGAGAAAGGGTTGACGTTAGTCAATCGCCATCCATTTCTGATCTATTTCTGGGGCAGACACAAAACATGAATCTAGAGAGATATGTATTTAAAAAAAAACATACAGGGTAACACGAAGGGTAGGAAAGAAGGAGGAAGAAAGATGACATCTGGAATAGAAAGAAATCTAGTAGAGTTAGGGTAAGGGATGGGGAGATCAATGGTAAATTGATCATTGACAGAAATATACCTTTACAGAATGAAATGAGGAAGAGAAGAAATTTTAAAAGGCAGTTTTTTTCTTTAATGGAATTGTAAAGAATGAGAACATGGTAGGAACACTTCTAAAAGAAAACGCTTCAAGCCCTTTCCAACAGCTAAACAGACATAGAATAACAGTACTCCAAAGATGTCTCCCTTCTAATCCTTGGAACTTGTGAGTATGTTACCTTACATGGTAAAAGGGACTTTGCAGATATGATTAATGTCAAAAACCTTGAGGCAATAACCTAATCATGAGTTATTAAAAGAAGAGAACTTTCCAAATGGAGAGAATCAGCTGGCGAAAGAAAGGACTCAACCCAATGTCACTGGTTTTAAAGATAGGAAATGAGTGCCATGTGCTATGGGATCAGCTTCTTTCTAGAACAGAAACTAGAAAAGGTCAGAAAATAGATTCCCCCCAAGCCCCCATAAAGAAATAAGGCAATGTAACACCTTCATTTTAGCCCAACAAGACCAGTACCAGAATTCCGATGTACAGAACTATAAGATGATGAATTTGTGACATTCAAGTTTGTGGTAATTTCTTACAGCAGCAATAGAAAACTAATACACTAGACCTGGGGGTGAGCAAGAAACTAAAATAGCTGCTCTTATTCTGTATGAGAAAATAATAAAATTGCTATTCAAACTTGTTGATACAATCCCTCTACCCTGCTCTACTTTGTATATCCAAATATATTCAGTCCATTTTAGAAGTATTGAAGGAACGTTTAATAACAACTATCAAGTAAGCTCCCTTTGGCAACATAGTCAACAAGGACAAACAGTGGACTCCTGCAATTGTCCAATTAGTTATCAATCTGAAAAGCATATTTCCCAAAAGAAATTATGATTTTCTTCCTGGTCATAATTTAGAGTGACCTCAAAGGATTTTTGCTATGTTACTCAAGTATATAACCTACTAGTTAGGTCTGAATTGTTAGCAGCAGTAAAGAAATTAACATGAAATACAGTAGTTCCTTCTCACCCTTGGGGTATATATTCCAAGACTTTCAGTAGATGCCTGAAATGGTATAGTGTGGAACATTACGTATGCTAGAATTTCTCTGATACAAATAATCTATGATAATGTCTAACTTATATATTAGAAACAGTAAGAGATTAACAACAATAACTAATACTAGAACAATTATAACAATATACTATAATTAAAATTATACGAACATGTAGACTCCTTCTCAAAATGACTTATTATACTGTATAGACTAATACAGTATAATACACATCTATTTTCAAGCTGTGGTTGACTGCTAGTAACTGAAACCTCAGAAATTGAGGGGAGACTGCTGTAGAGCGTGCATCACTTAACAGCAGGGATATGTTTGGAGAAGAGCATCCATAGGAGATTTCTGTCACCATGCAAACATTACAGAATATACTTACACAAACCTAGATATTATAGTACAGCCTCCTACACACCTAGACTCAATGGGACCACCTATTGTTCTAGGCTACAAACCTGAACAGCATGTTACTGTACAAGATACTATAGGCAATTGTAACACCATTGTAAATATTTATGTATCTAAATATATCTAAACATAGAAAGGTATAGCAAAAGTGTGGTGTTATAACCTTCTGGGACCACCACTGTATATGTTGTCATTGACCTAAATGTCATTATGCCGGACGTGACTGTGATATGTCTCAATGCATACATTAATGCATAGAATTGCACTTAGGCTTTAAGAGCAACATTGCTGGTTGATTAATACACTGTATTATTTGTGTCATTTGACCTTAATGTTGCTCATTAACTTAATCTTTTATGTAAGTAAAGTAAGTCTTGGACAACATGTTAACCCTGAAAAGACATGCAGGAAAAATACAGCCATGAGTTTGGCTCATGGCCTCTAAATTTCCACTGCAGGTAATAGTGAACAGTGGAAGGAGAAGAGCAGACAGAGTGTTAGGGGAGAGATGAGAGAAGAGAGGGGGAAAGGTACAGAGGAGAATAAGAAGAGAAAGGTAGAAAAGAAATAGACAGGGTGGAGAAGAAAAGTCTAAGCTTTAGAGATGGCTCTATAAAAATACCATTTTATATATTATTTCTTTGATCCTCCCAACAGCCAAGTGAATTAGTACAAAATTATAATTATTACCATTTTAAATAAATAGGTCTGAGGCTAAGAGCTGGTTGGGATTCAAGCCAGATCTTGTAAGTCTGATGTTCTTTCCATGATGATACTTAATTTCTCTGTCCAGTTCCAAGTTATCTTGAAACTGATTTCTTTTTTAAAGGAGGAAGAGGAAAGATCACATTTCCAATCCAGCATTATATCTCTATTCAAAAGTTGCTTCCACTCAATTCTTCTACTCAATCCCACCAGGGAGAATAGTTGACTTTGATTTTCATTATATCCCTTTCTTCCCACTCCTCTTCCAATGTGAAATGATCCCAACTTGTTTGCCTGTAGGACATGAACCTCCTGCAAGAGGCTCCTCACATTTACCCCCATTGTCGATGAACACACACACAACTCCAGGGCACCATGCCCCTCTGTGGGGGCTCTCCGTCAGAATGTCTGCCTGTGAATTTGCCATATTTGGATCTAGAACATACTCTTAAATGCTTCTTCCTCTAACCTCAAAACACTCTTATAACCAGGCCAGCCCTCCCCAATGAGAGCCTTCTTTCTCCTAATTAGGATGTAGTCCCATTGAAAGGTCATGCCCACTTCACCGAAGAATGATTGATATTAAATTTAACCAGAGTCTGAAAAAATAAAAAGTAGAAAATATCCTAGGTGTGTCCAAGAGAACTCAAGTGTAGCAATAAAGTCAGAGGACAGGTGACCAGGAAGATGGCAGAAAGGCCCCTAGTCACCTTGGGTTCCTTCAGTGATGGGAATATCTTTTTTCAAAGGAGGGGTAGTCAAAGCTGAGCAGAGTCCTTCAGACTGCTCAGCCCCCTCTGTAATCAGCTTAATGTGAATGATAACTCTCATGTCTTCACAAAGCTTCACCATTTACAAAAGGACTCTCACCCCTATCATTCCATTAGATCCTGTGGGTTGGACTTTACTCAAGGTCCCTTAACCAAGAAAGTTGGAACAGAACTCAGGTTTTCTGGGTCCCAGGCTAAGTTCTTCTCTGTACCCGAACACCTTCAGTAATGCAGGGAAATATGGAAATGTGAAAAAGGAACTATATTATCAGAATACTAACAAATGCCTCGCATAAGCCACCAAGTCTGTGGCATCTTGTGACAGCAGGCTGAAAGGCAATGACTTCTCTGTAATATAATCAGGGGATGCATCCGTTTAAAATAAAATTTACAGCTCAAAAATAAAGCCCAGGTTGTATACATAGTAAATTCATATTTCCCATTTATATTTTATAAATTTAATATAGTTTGCTATTTAAAAATGTATATTTCACAATTTTAATTATTCTTCTAGCGCAGTGATTTTTAACCGGTGTCCCATGAGATAATCTTAGGTGAGACACAAAATTTTTTAAAGATCATCAATTAAATTATTTTCAAAAGAAATTCAAAGCACAGTGTTTCTTACTCTTTTTTTTAATCAAAATAATTTAAGTGGGCCCCGGAAGTTTAACTACAGGTTTGAGTGTGCCATGAGATAAAAAAGTTTGAAAACATTGCTCTAGAAAAGGTTTCTCACCTTTGGCACTCTGGATCAGGTCATTCTTTGTTGTTAGGGTGTTCTGTGCATCACAGAATGTTTAGTAACATCCTGTGCTCTAGGTGTTCAATATCCATAGCACTCCCACCCCCATCATGACTAACAAATACATGTCCAGATGTTACCAAATGTCATCTGGGAGGCAAAATTTCTCCCATTGAGAATCAGCTTTAGAGCCTAATGTATACTGTAGGTACTCCTTGAAGTAATTACAATATCTGCATGTCTTTTTATTTGTTTACATTGAGTTTGATTGGGACATAGCATGGGACTGGGGGATAGTGGCTGGCACCTATAATCTTAGCACTCTGGGAGGTTGAGGAGGGAGGACCCCCTGAGCTCAGGAGTTTAAGACCAGCCTGAGCAAGAGCAAGTCCCCATCTCTACTAAAAATGGAAAAAACCAGGCATGGGAGAATACATGGTAGTCCCAGTTACTTGGGAGGCTGAGGCAGGAAGATAGGTTGAGGCCAGGTATTTGAGGTTGCTGTGGGACATAGCACTCTAGCCCAGGCACTCTGTCTCAAAAAAGACATAGCATGGATAATGTTGTGATTTCAACAATCAAGGCAGTGCAATTTTATATGCATTATGAGAATGCATATAATGTTGTACTCAAAAAAGAGATAGACTAATTCTGATTAAAGAGTTTCATATAGAAATGTAAAGGTCTTAGATTGCATGGTCCACACAGTACATTCTACAATTTTCAATAATCACAGTATAATTTTTAATTTAGAAGAAAAAATTTTTCCCCAAGACAGGGTCTCTGTCACCCTTGATAAAGTGCAATCATATCAGCATAGCTCACTACAACCTCAATCTCCTGGGCTCAAGCCATCATCCTCCTGCCTAAGCCTTCTGAGTAGCTGGGAATACAGAACCATACCCCCTCCAGGTTAATTTTTCTATTTTTTTGTAGAGACAGTGTCTTGCTCTCGCTCAGGCTGGGCTCAAATTCTTTGGCCTCAAGTAATCTTCCTACCTTGTCATCTCAAAAATCACAGCATAATTTTAAGATCTAATTTACTTCTTTTTTCTACTTGTATATACAACTTTTCATTTTGGGAGACGTGTGGGTGCTAATACTACTTACCTCTGGGAAAAAGTATGACAATTAAATCAGGTTCATGTAAAGCCATTTAGGGGCAATTTCTGCTTGAGTTTATAATCTCACTCCAAGGGACTGCATTATTGTACAGGAAAATAAAAAATATAAATGCGCAAAAACCTAATTGTTCCTCACAATCTGATAAACTTTAACATCCATTAAAAAAAAGAGAGAGAGAATACTTTTGAGAGTCTTTTCTAAAAATAGCTATTTAACCTAATTCATTAGGGTTCAGTGACTGGTTAGATTCCATATCTGTGCCCAATTCCTTCAGGAAGCAAAGGTTAAGGGCAGAATGGCCAAGATAGTCAATGTGGTTTGTTCCATTACATCTTCATGTTTCATTCAGTTTCTGTTGATTGGTACTCACTGTAAAGACCAGTTACAAAGGGCTGTATTCACTGGCTTTTCATTTGGTAGTTAGAAAAAAATGCTATGGTCACAGAGGAGTTCTTTCAATGCTGGACCAGTGACCAACATTTAAACTTTTACTCTATTTTGTGGAGTTACAATTTAATCCACAGAATGGGCTTACCAGCCACCCAGTGTGTTCACAACTTCTCTGGTTTTACCAATGAAAGTCTCATATCCCCCTAAAACATCGCAGTCCTTGGCAAACCTGGACCGTTGGTCAATTTATCCAATGAGTTTTGAGTTTTCGACAGAGCATTTGTTGCAGTTAACTCTTTAAAATATTTTCAAAGAGTCTGAAATACAAAATGAAGAATACGATCTAAATCTACTTGTTAAGAAAAGAACAGATGGAATGATCAAGTAGCACATGGGATGTGGACTATGCATCTAACTAGCCTGTCTGACTTCCAGGTATTTGCTGCTGCAGTTGTGAAGACAAGCATTTCCAAGGGCAAGGGAACAGTGTGTCTCAGAGTGCTTCATTTAAGCAAGGACATGCTGCCAACTTGAAAGGAAATAAAGGCCACACTTTGTCTGTGGGGGGATCCTGCAGTTATTCCCCTGCAAATTTAATTCAAACAGGTATTGAGATCTAAAATATGGAGATATCCACAAATTAGAGGATACTTCTTTTTCAAAAAGGCGGTTTCAAAAAGGCAAGAAAAGTAGTCCAGGCCATAGAGAAGTACATCAAAGCAGTGAGAGTGGCTCCTTTTCATGTTAATCACTGTATTGTTATGAAGATGTTTTGAACCGCTATAGCATGAATGAAATTTCTTGAGATATTTATATAAAATATGCATATTATAAATTTTAAAACTTAAAAATTGCTTTTGAGTAAGTTGCTTACATCTTCTAAGGTGTGTAAAATGTACAAATCAATGCTGCTCTGATTCTTTGCCTTTAGAAGCATTAGTTATACAATTATGCCACTCAACTTGTGTATTAATAATTCCGTAAGAAAATGCAGTGTTATTTGAAATTTATCATTCAAAAATATACCTCTTAGGATACTAACATCTTAAAATAAAAGGATTTATTTAAAGAAATATCTCCTTTGGAAAATAGTATCTTCTTCCTTCAAGCAGTTTAGTAAGAATCTGCTTGACTCATAAAACTGGTTATGATGCACAAAATATTTATTACATGATCATTGTAAGATAGATTTATAAATTGTACTTGTGCTTACCCACTATATCACATGTGAAAGGTTTCTCTGATTTGTTTGAACTGTTATTAGGGTCCCAAACCAACCTATAAATAAAAATCCCCAAAGCAAGTGGTATGTTTGAATAGTAACTTGATTCCTTAATGTACTTGAGACATTTGTCACTACAGATCATGATAAAACTTAGAAAAATGAGTCTAGAGATTGTGTTTTAATGGCCAGTTTCTAAGCAAGGCGTTTTGTCACTATTAAGTGTTACAGTTTAACATATCCATCGTCAAATGTATGACCAAAGCGAATAAAAATATTTAAGCTCAAAAGCATAAGGGAATTCTCAGTCGTAATTGAAACTCTGACTTGAAATACTGTTTCTCAAATTTTGAGGGATATTGGCATCTGCAAATAGTTCAAAATACAGAGATATGCATCTTGGGAGTCATCAAAATAAACTTTACCTTGTTTAGCAGTTTCCTTGTAAGATCCCATTTCAAATGCAAGGACTATAAAATATAGTCTTTAATGGAAGGTAGTATTGAAATTCCTTTATAGTCATGTAACTAGAGAATTCTAATATATAGTCTATGTCTTGTTTTGGCTCCTATAGGTTAATCTCTCAAGACTTTGATACTATGTATGAGTGTATTCTGTATTCAGTGACAGTATCATTAGGGTCCACCCCTAACAAATGCAATGACCATATTTTGTTTCTAATCTCTTAGGCTTCTTAGTTCCATAGGATATTATATACTATAATTAGAAATGTATCAGGGATATCCAATGTTGCACACTGGTATTAATAAATTGCGTGTGCATTATATAAAATATAGCCTATAGCCAATAGATGAATTAGAAAGCAATAGAAGCAACAGTAGCTGAAGTTGAACACACATACACACAGAGTTAAATAGGATACCTTAAAAAAAATGTATACCAAGATTGAAACATGCTATCGGGGAAAGCCATCTGAAGCCAAGTCCTGAAATGGTCTGTGATTTGGTCAATTTTTTTCTTAATTGGACACCGACACTTCACTGTGGTTTCCTTTCCAAGTTAAATGCTGGACTTTAGGAATGAGGCATCTACAGTAGAAGGCGTCAGTACTTACAGTGGAGACAAAAGGAACAGGAAAGCAAACTCAGGCTGATGAGTGACCACCACAGGACAAGCTGTAGATCTGGGCCAGCTCTTTTAAATGTGTTTGACCTTGGCTGGATCTGAAATGAAAAATATGACTCTCTGTCCCCACAAAGTGAAAAATTGTTTCATGTGCTTGTGTTTTTTAAACAGCTTTGGAAGGCTTTCATACCACTTATATATTTACGCTAAAATTGACTCTAATTGATTGTGGGTTAAAAAAAAATAGGCAAGAATAAATCATCTGAAAATACAGTTTGTCATGGAAACAGTATACTAATGGGACAATACCCCCAGTAGCTTTATGGTTTTCCAGGGAAGTCCTATTTTACCAGTAATATCAAAAGAAACAAAAGAATAAACTGGTTTTCAACATGCTGCATAATTTAAAACAAATTATTTTGTAAAAACAAAGCCTAGTGGTGACTTAAAAATGTCTTTTCAAGCTATTTAAATCCGGCAAATAAAACCATTCTGCATCAAATTTATAGTCACATCATCTTAAGGACGCTCACAATAAGACTGATTTAAAATTTACTCCTTGGATAGAGACTATAAAAAACATGCTTTCCCTGGGAATTATCTAATTCAACCACCTAGTAAGAAGATATATTTTAATTTGGTCCAACATTTACTACTTTTTATGTGTGTCTACACAATAAAACCTTTACAGATATCTTCTATATTAATGTAATAAAGAATAAAGGAACATAAAATTGCATCTTGCTACTTAAAATCAAATGCTAGATTTTCAATAAGATTTAATTTTTTTTCATCTGCCATAAAATGAATACTAATGATTGATAAGACCATTGCTTTGTAACCATGAAAGTAACTCTATGGTATCAATGATCTTCATTTTACTTGTCATTTTATCACAAAACGTTTTCATGGGGAAATTTAGTAATGATAGTTTTAACCTACAAAGGTATCTGAGGCTTTCCATCTAGCATTTTCCATTTCTTATAACCATATTTCCATATTATGAAATGTACAAGTAAACTTTGTATCCCTATAAAAATTAATATGTATAATTGTCTAAATAAACACATGCACATATGTACACACTCCTAAAAATTCTAACTCAGAGCAAACCAGCTAGGTGATGTCTCTGGAGAAAGTCCCTTGAATGCTAAAAAATGGGTATTCAGAAGCAAACAACAAAACACCCTTATAAACCAAATCGCTGTTTAAAATGCTTATTAAACAGTTACCCATTTATTGTCTATTCATGGTTTTGTAATATCCAAGATTATGGAATAAGACAACAGCTCACAAAAATTTTGACAAAAGGTGATGACTTAAAAATAAACCTCTGTATTATAAAAGGTCATGTAAATTTACTCCTTGGAAGAAAAGAAAGCTTTAATATTAAAATTAGAGTTCTTTTTTTAATAATCCTCTCTGAGTAAAGAAATAATTTGCAAGCTTATATTTTCTACGGTCAGGAAAATAGATCTTTTCTTGGGACTTCATAAATGTCAATCACAACAATGCAAATAGAGTAATTCTCTGGAAGGACTGGTCTGAAGGTCTAAGGATAGACTTTTTCACCGAATTCCTAAATGTTTATACTTTGGGACTAGCTATGAGACACTACAAAATGTAAAGACAGTGCAGACAGTTCAAGCTCTATTATTTTCAGGCACAAAAACCACATAATTTTGTACAAAACTTTGATTTTTTTTTATTTGCGAAATTAAAAATATGGTATTATATATATATATATAAACTTCTATTCCTCTATAAATATAGATGATTTTGTGATAGTGAACAGAATAAATGCATACCAAATTCAAAGACCGATGTCATTTTAGGGTATGACGGACATAGATAAATTTAGGTCCTAACTACCGGCATTTTGATAAACTCTCAAAGTTCAAAACAATACAATCAGGAGGACTGCTCATCTCCTTCACAGAGAACTAAAGCGAATATTTTAAAATGGCTTTGAAAGATGTACATTTGACATATTTCTGTAAACCCAAAAAGGGAGCACACAGGATTGAAAGCAGTAGACCGCAGCCCTCTCCCTTTAGCATGCATGCTCAGATTTGATTTATTTCAGGAGTTAACCCCATCCATTTTCCACCTCTTTTACCTCCTGAAATCTTACCAGGTTATTATTAGTGGGGTGGATTGTTCCTCAGAATGTTTTGCTGAATAACAATCAAAATAAACTGTTCAAAGTGTACAACTTCTACATTTTTAAAGCTTCTGATATATGTTTGATTATTATTTCATTAAAAGTAAGAAAATAGAACTTCATTTTGAGGAAGTCCAGTACACTGAAATCTCCTTTTTTAATTTTTGTTACTACTGTCCTGTTAACGAAAGCAAAGATCAATGCCTTAACAAAACTTTCCAGGTGACCTCAACGTTTCCATTTTACAGAAGGGTAAAATCTGAATGTGGGCTGTCTCATTCCTTAAGGCAGGGTGCCAGGCACCAGTATGCAATTAGAATTAACGTTTTATAACCCCTACCTTCCCTCTCTTCTAACCCACACAAAGCTTCGTGCCTCTTCCCAAATCTCCTTAACCACATCTTTCCATGACGCTGGCTGGCCAAACCCATACCAGGTTTTAGACACTAGAGAATGAAATGAGCTCATTCACCAAAAATCAGTTTAAAAAGTTTGGCAATGGTTATTCCACTCACCCTCTAACCACTTGCGGGGAAGGAGGGAGTGCCTGGACGTTAGATGTGAGCGCGAAGGGAGGCTGCAACTGCCAGCGCCCACACCCATGGGGCCCCAGGAATTTGGGGAAAGGTTCGGGACAGTTAACATTCAGCTTCAGGGAGTCAAAGGGACAGGCCTTCCCAATCTGCCGCTGAACACTGGAGGAACTGGAATGGGCAGGGGCCCACCTCCGGATTTGGAAGCCTGGTGCAGCTTTTTCTCTATCTCACAGGCCCCCACCCCAAGCAAGGAAAGGAAAGGTGGCGTCAGTGGAGAAGGCGGGCGGTGACTCGGCGCAGGCCCCCGCCCCCCGCGCGCCCGCAGCGCTGAACTCGCCCGGAGCTGACTCCCTGGCAGGCCCGAGCACCGCGGCGGGGAGAGGAGGGAGGATGATCGAGCGCACTCTGCCAGTGCTCTACGTTCATCTCCCCTGCAGTGCTCCGAAAAGGGCAAGAAGAAAAATCCTGAAATGGTTAAAACGCCCTAAATAATTAAAAAAAAGAAAAAGAAAAACATGTGATTGATCATTTAAATACAAATATACTTACAAAAATCTTACACGGGGTATTTACAATCATAAAAGCACACAGTCCTAGTACCAGAGTGTGAGGGCAAGAGGTCGGTCCATCCCCCCTCTGGCGGTCGGGCACTACTCTGCCGTAGGGACGGAAGCTTTCGCAGGAGCTGTTGTGTGCTTAGAAGGAGCCTGCGAAAGTGTGTCTAGTGAGCAAGCCGGGGCGGCCGGGCTTGGCCTGGACGCCACCGGGCTCGCTGTGGCCAGGGCTGGGAATGAGCTGCGCCACCGACGTCAGACAGTGGTCTCCCCCTGTTTGCTATTGGTAAGCCGCGTGTAGAACTTCCTCCAAGAGTTGAGCGTCTTGCCGGACCAGATCCAGAAGCCCGACGTGATGCCCACGATCAGCGTCATGAGGTACTTGATCATGAAGACCGTGAAGTCAGGGCTCATGGGCGGGTGCGGCGGGGCGCCTCCGCCCGCCTGGAGGTGAGGGCAGGGGATGGCATAACTCTTGCAGCTCTGGGCCACCCAGCTGCGCTCCCACTGGTCCCGAAAGGCCTGCTCATAGAAATAGCAGGCGATGACGATGGTGGCGGGCACAGTGTAGAGCACACTGAAGACGCCAATGCGCACCATCAGCTTCTCCAGCTTCTCTGTCTTGGTGCCGTCGTGCTTCATGATGGTGCGGATGCGGAAGAGCGACACGAAGCCGGCAAGCAGGAAGGAGGTGCCGATGAACAGGTACACGAAGAGCGGGGCCAGCACGAAGCCACGCAGCGCGTCCACGTTGTTAAGCCCCACGAAGCATACTCCGCTCAGTACGTCGCCATCCACCTGGCCCAGCGCCAGGATGGTGATGGTCTTGATGGCCGGGACGGCCCAGGCGGCCAGGTGAAAATACTGCGAGTTGGCCTCGATGGCCTCGTGGCCCCACTTCATGCCGGCCGCCAGGAACCAGGTGAGAGACAGTATCACCCACCAGATGGAGCTGGCCATGCTGAAGAAGTACAGCATCATGAAAAGGATGGTGCAGCCCTCCTTCTTGGTGCCCTGCGCCACGGTGCGCGCCCCGTCCTCAGCGAACTTGTCGTTACACACGACCCGGTCCTCCAGCAGGAAGCCGGCGATGTAGGCCACAGCCACGGCGGTGTAACAGCCGGAGAGGAAGATGATGGGCCGCTCTGGATAGCTGAAGCGCCGCATGTCCACCAGGTACGTGAGCACCGTGAAGAGCGTGGAGGCGCAGCACAGCACTGACCAGATGCCGATCCAGGTGCGCGAGAAGCGCAGCTCCTCGGGCCCGAAGTACATGAGCCCGTACACCTTTGTCGGCTCACAAGGCGCGCCGCAGTCCTTCTCCCCCAGGAAATGGTAGTTGAGATAGGAGGGCACCTTGAGGGCGCGCGGACAGGAGAACTTGCCTCGCTCCGAGGCCCCCGCGAAGCCGCTGCGGTGCCCTCCGCTGCCGTGCTGGGGGTTGCTGGTCCAAAACTCCGGTAGCAGCGAGGGCGTCGGGGTGCCCTTGTCGGACGTATTCTGGCCCACGCACAGCTCGCCGGCGCCGTGCACTGGGAACTTCTCGCACTTGAGCGTATCTGGCCACTGGAAGCCGAACTTGTTCATGAGCGCCTCGCAGCCCTGGCGCGCGCGCTCACACAGGGAGCGGCAGGGCGGCAGCGCCTGCTCCAGCACTGTGCACACTGGCGCGTACATAGAGCACAGGAAGAACTTGAGCTCCGCGGAACACTGCACTTTCACCAGCGGGTAAAACTGGTGAACCTCCAGGCCCGCGTCCTCCTGGTTCGTGTGGCCCAGCAGGTTGGGCATGATGGTCTGGTTGTACGCAATGTCTGTGCACAGCGGGATGGAGATGGGTTGGCAATAGCCATGGTCGGGGATGGAAATGCCCCGCTCGCCGTTGTACTGCTGCCCGCTCTGCTGCTGCTGTGGGGGCGGAGGTGGTGCCGGTGGTTGCTGCCCCGGCCCGGGCCCCTGGCCTGGCCCCTGGCCCGCCGCCTGCGCACGGACCCCCAGCAGCAACGGAGCCTCTAGCAGCCAAAGCAACAGAAGCAGCTGGCGCGCCAAGCGCCGGGGGTCAGCTGGGGGGCGGCGGCGGCTGCCTGCGTCCCCGCTCCCCTCCTCCGCCAGCCCGGCTGTGAGCGCCCCGGCACAAAGTTCCCAGCTTGCGCCGGCGGCGGCGGCCCGGGACTTCTTAGGCACCTCCTCCTCAGCCATACTTTCTCGGCTCCTTTCTTGGCGGCGCTCCGCTGGGGCTGGTAGTGGCAGTACCGGCGGCGGCTTCCCCGGCGGCCAGGGAGATCTCTGCGCCGGTGCCCTCCGTCGAGGCCGAGCCGTGCTCGGCCCACTGCCCCGGCTCCTGCTGTGAGTCCCGCAGCCGCCGCCGCCGCGGAAACTTGCGATTCATGAAGCGCAGGCGGCAGGGACAGCCCTGGTGGCTCGGGTTCGCTGGGGTCGTGTCCCGCCTTCCTGTTCCTCGGCTCGCTGGCTCCCGGCTGGCAGCGCCGCGCTAGTGGCCGCAGCCCCGTAGAGCGCGCAACTCACCGCAGCCCAGCGGCCTCGGGTCCCCTCTGCGCCTCCGCCTCCTCCTCCGCCGCCGCCTGACCATTTGTGTCAATCCCTCAACTCGCTCCCTCTCCTCTCCCTCGCGCGCCCTCAGACCGGTTTCCAGGCGCCCCGCAGTCTGTCTTTCACCGGGAGGGAGGAGCCTTGAAACCGACGCAGAACTGGAGGCTCAGGGACCGTCGCCCAATCGCGGCACCGGCTTCCCGGCGCAAAGGGAGCCGGCCGCCTCCCAGCCAGAGCCAAAGCTGGCGGGGAGCGGGAGGAGGAGGAGGCGGGAGGAGGAGGAAGTGGTGGTAGTGGCACTGCTCAGGCACAAAGAGTAGGTTTGCTATGAAGCGGGACAGGCTTGGTTGCTTTTGCTTTGGCGGAAGAAAGGGCGAGGACAAGTAGGAGAATGGTCCCATATGCTGCTGGAGATAATGAATAGGAGTCGGAGGACCGCGGGACTTGGCTTTTCTTTCCTTTTATCCATTTTCATGTTTAAAAATCCAGCTCCTAGAGCTGGCTGCAAACAGCAAACCGAGCGGTGCTATGAGAACAGATGCCTTTGACTTAAGAAGTGCACGGTTTCCTTTGAGTTTGTGTCTGTCGGGGTTTAGTCTAAAATATTACTCTAATAAATCCTAAAGTTCGCAGGCTGGGCTTGGCGGGCTTTGGACGCGCCATTTCCCTGGAGGAGAAGTTCACGGGATCCTTGTCAAATGAAGACAACAACAAAACACAAACTTGGATGGAATTTAAAAAGTAAAGCCAGATGCGCCTTCTGCCACTATTACTCTCCTTGTAGTCGATCTTTTTTTCCTCCTCTTTAATCAAGTCAGAACAGAAGCAAAGGAAAACTATCCATTAAATTTTGAGAGAGAAAAACATGAGAACCCGACTCCCGAGGCGGTGGGGGACCCTCTTCGGGACGATCCCCGCCGCTCCAGACCGCAGAGGTGGCGCCGGCTGGAGCTGCACTCGTCGGCAGCCTGGGCCCTTGGGAGCCTTTCTAGACCCGGGGGGAGCCCAGGACTCTGATGGGAACTCCGGGGACCTGGGCCATTTAGGTTCCATGGACTGGGCTGCAGAGCTGGAGACACCAGTTAAAAAAACAAAAAACAGTCGGAAAGGAAAAAGCAACTGCACATTCTCTAATTCCAAAACAATATAATCCATCTCGACAGATGAACGTTCTTGTTTTCTGCGTAAGATTATTTTTAATGATGCTTAACTGTGTGACTCAGTTTTATCAATAAAGTGTCATTGTGTTATTAATTCTAGGAAGGATTTTTTTGGCCTATGTTTAGACTTGGTCTTCGTATACTTTTATCCGCTTATTTTCTATTATTCGTTTACTGGATACTGACCAAGCACCCATTATGACTCAAAACACCATCTTGGGTTGTAAGGTATAAAAATGAACCAGACGTGGTCCAGTCTCAGCGAAGGGCATAGTACAATGGAGCATGAAAGTGTAAATCAGTTATCACTGTTGTCAACCTCACAGCCAAAAAGGCACAGGGGAAGAAACTCGCTCAGGTGGAAGGGGGTGGGAGGGTTCTGGTGGAGAAGTAAGCCCAAGGTATGAAAGAGGAAACTCAAAAGCTTCAGGTACTGGGGTGGGAGGGGGAAGATGAATGTGGCCCAGGCATTGTGGGAAAGCAGAAAGGGGATTTTAGTCCACATGAGAAAATTTGGGCCAAATTATACAGACAATATGGAGCTATCAAAGATCATTTTTCTCCAGGTAATCAGGGAGAGGGTCAGGACGACTGAAAGAGGCAACCTGGCTGTATTAGGAAGTTTTAATATTCATCACACATAAAGGCCACCCTTTAAGACAGCTGTGACTTGTACTGCAGACTAACAGGTCTCTGTGAATTTCATCACCACACATGTTGGTGTGTCTAAAGAATGGGCAGTCACATCTTTACATGTTAAAGCAAAATGACATCTATTTGTCTCTGATACATATATTGTTTTTCAAATATTCATGGAGGCAGTAAATTCATTAAACATTTACTTGTTTTCAAGCATTTCTGGTACTTAGCAATTATTCTTTTTTAAAGAAGCAACAGGTACTAAATGTACAATAGGTTTTACATGTGAAAGAGAAAGCAAGAGAGGGTGTGTGGGTGTGTGTATTAGCTGTAAATCATGACATCTGAAATCGAAAAAACAATTGGGAAACATAGATGCTCCCTGAGGTCCTTGGAGCGCTCACATTCAATAACCATTTGTTTTGCCCTCTAGCATCCTGGCCCCAGTGTTCCCAGGGACATTTTTTTCTCTAGCCATCCACTGTGCCCATGCTGACAATATCCCATGCTTAAGGACTTTACCAAGCCACTTGTCTTTTATTTTGTCTCCCTTATGAAGACTTATCTGTCTTGTGTTGCATTCTCTCAAGGTCATTCTAGGTGAATGGACTGAGTGAAAGTGAATTTATTCTAATGCATTAGTTGCCAAGAAGCATCACATGCGTTAAACATCCACCATCACACCAAATCCTTCCCCTTCTCCCACAAAGTGATGTGGCACAGGGAATATGACAGAGACCTCAGTTCTGTTTCTCAGAGTAGGTGACACTCTCCTGCTTCAAA
The DNA here is from genome assembly GCA_963574575.1 of Galagoides demidoff. Classification (NCBI taxonomy): domain Eukaryota; kingdom Metazoa; phylum Chordata; class Mammalia; order Primates; family Galagidae; genus Galagoides; species Galagoides demidoff. The sequence goes on along the minus strand of CAUYQV010086974.1, from coordinate 26,570 downwards.
AGTTATTCTGTTGAAATTCTTGAACTTATTTCATCTGCCACCTGACAGTGTGGTTTAGTAGGCAGAAGGCTCAGAAGTACAACTAGAGTTAAAAAAGATGGGGGGAAATGTCATTCTTACCAGATCATGGAACTGGAAGGAACCAAAGATGTCATCTAGGAACTAGTTAATTTTCTGCAGTCTACCATTAAGAATAGCAGGCCCAGAAGTATTAAGGGATGTGCCTCAGGGGAAATGGCCTTGTTTGGCTTGAACCTTATTAGATACTTATTTTATTCCTTTTGATACACTTTTAAATAGCTATAGTTCTCTTTATTTTTAAAAAGTCAGTTTTCTGTAGAAGTTTTCTTTCAATAGATTGCGTGAAAAAAAAGAGCTTGTAACTTTGTTTTAAATCATTTGTTGAGCGTTATCTTCCAAAGTTTAAAAAAATCCAGCAAACTTGATTTTCTATTTATGTATTATATCCCTAGACTATCAAACCTATATGGTACAGAGGAAGCCACTAAAATCAGAAACAGTTCAGAGTTGTAACCAATAACAACCAGCATTATGAAAGGAGGTCTTTCGGGAGAGATCATGAGGGTAGTGGGTAACAAAATTTTAAAAGAGAAATATGAGTAGTATATTTTAACTTTAGTCTAGAGTACATTATTTTCTCAGGATGTAGGAAAGTTTGAGATCCACCAATAAAGAATTACTAAATAGGTATGAACTATTATGAACTTGGTAATAAAAATAATTCAATCAGATCAAAACTATAAACATCACCCCATTCCTCTGTAATACTGGTTTGTCAGGCATCAGATGCTATCAAGTTTTCTTATGTCAAAGATGTTTTTTATCAGGCCTTTATCAAATCTTCTGAGGTTTCTCTAGACTGCTTATGTCAGGCTGAATGAGGATAATAACCAGGGATGGAACTCCACTTCCAATTACGTACAGTTGCATGTACATGGACGCACAGTGGTGAGCTGAATCACCATGTACAACCTGAAGGACCTTAAGCTTTTAGGCGAGTAGTTTTGTTGCTGGCTTGTGGGATACAGGCTTGAATTGTCCCTGTTGGATAACAGAGATTATAACACAGGTTAAGACTCTATTTGAGCGTCTACCTTGCATATTTGGCATTGTTTTGCACCACGTGTCCATTCATTGTGTTGGTTAAACTGTACTTTGAGGTAGGTACTGATTATTATCTCCTTTAATAGATGAAGAATCTAAGGCACAAAGCAGTTAAGATTCCACAGTCAGTAAGTGCCCAGAATAGGCCTTCTAGTGAGTAACACCATGTGAACATGGCCACTCCTAAAAACTTACAGAAGAAAATGTGGTTTCTGGGGGCTCTCCTGGGTGATTCCTCAGTATTTAACATAGTTTTCTATACAAGGATATATATGATGGGTGTATAAATCTTGGGATTCACTGATGCGTTAGACCAGCATTTTCCAATTTTGTTGGGAAATACAGTATAATTCCCAAGAGTCTTCTGTGAAGTAAATTTGTTTAAATAAATTTGGGGAAAGACCATACTCTAATGTCCTTATTGGACATTCACAATGGCCTAGTATATTAATTATCTCTGAGAAGTGACAAGATAAAGAGTCCTTTTTAAACTTTGTCTTAACTAGTATTTCCTCCGTTTGGAATATACGGATACACACACATATTTATTATACTGTACCAATATGTTGCTTAACACCAATGCTATTTGAGAAATGATGGATTAGACCTAACATATTCTGAATTTTTATTTTATAGGGTTAGACTCTCACTTCTGTATTACTTATGTGGTCAGGAGAAGAAAGTGAGGACTTGGCCTTTGAATTTCTGACTCTTCTTGAGTTCTTAGGGAAGGGCTGTGGATTGGGTAGGCAGATGATAGTGACAGGAAACTCAGAGTACACAATTCCCTTCTTTTTGGGTGGCACCACGTAGGAGTCTATCACATCACCTTTGTAGGGAAGAGCTACAAAGCTTTCAGCATAGTTTTCTACCTCATTTCTTCTTGGATTTCCAAGCCAGAAATTTCTGTATAAACTAATTCTTATCTTTGAAAATATCTGTCTTCTTTTGCAAACATTCTAAAAATAAGTCTTTCCTTTCTTCATTTTTTTCCTGCATTCTTACATAAATCTTTTCTTGACATTGGTGAGATAGTTCATGCATAGGTTCACATACAGAACCTCAATTTATAGACTTCCTTTGAAAAGTCTATTTTCAGGGCAACAGAGTGAGACTCTGTCTCAAAAAAATAAATAAATAAAAACATATATTTAGCTTTGCCTAAAGTAACTTATCATAAGAGATTGTCAGTGTGATTATCATGACTTTTATCTTACAGAGTGTATTTAGCTAATTCATAGCAAGCTTCTAAACTGACATTATTTTCAGAGCCAGCCATAATTTGGTAGAGTTTGCATTTTAAACATGGTAAGACTTAAAGATTTAATATAATGGGTGTGTTCAGTAGTTGTAAGTATGAATCATGGATTACTTGTACACAATCTCACAAAACATATTTTTCTAAAAATAGAAGTATTAGAGGGAAAAAATCATCACCACTGAATTTATAGCAACAAGATAGGTTAATCATTACCACAGTTTTTTTTGTAATTCAAAGATTACATTATAAAAGAAGACTGCTAAATACATTACTTAAACGTCCATTTCCAAAAAGCATAACTCTGCTTCAATCAGTTCTGTTGTCATGGTACGATGGGAAATAGTATATACTCTCTGGTAAAACTCTCGAAAAACATACAGGCTTTTTTCTTTTTTAACTCAATGTTGGCTATTATTATGGGATCATATACATATTATCATATTGTATTTATTTCATTTAATATATCATGAAAAGATTTTCATGCCAATACATATAAATCCTGCTCATGTTTACATTTTTAAATCTTTTTTCCCCACTTAATTTTTTATTTGTGGATGTTCATGGCATACAAATGCAACTTTGCTACACTGATGTACTGCATTGTGGTGAAGTCAGGGTCTTCAGTGCATCTGTCACTAAAGCAACACAGCTGGTCCTCACCAAGCAGCCTCCCATCATCCTCCCCATCCCTCAAAGTCTCTGCTGTTCATTGCTCCCACTGTGCTTCCAAGTGTATGCATTATTTACCTTCTAGTTACATGTGTAAATGAGAACACGCAGTATTTGTCTTTCTATCTCTTAGCTCTTTCACTTAAGATAATGGCCTCCAGTCCATCCCTGTTGCTGCGAAAGACATGATTTAATTTTCTTTTATAGCTGAATAGTAGTATTGTATGTGTGTATCCACATATATATATATATATATTTCATACTTTCTTAATCCAGTCTTCTGCTGATGGACACTTAGGTTTGATTCCACATCTTTGCTATTATGAATAGTGCTGTCATAAATATATGAGTATAGGTGTTTTTTTTATATGTTGGTTTCTTTTCCTTTGGGTATTTACCCAGAAGTGGGATTGCTGGATCACATGGTAGTTCTATTTTAAGTTCTTTGAGAAATCTCCATACTGTTTTCTATAGAGGTTGCACAAATTTACATAGTTATCAACAGTGTATAAGCATTCATTTTTCTCTGCATTCTCACCAACATCTGTTATTTTTTGTCTTTTTAATAATAGCCATTCTGATCAGTATAAAATGATAGCTCATTGGGGTTTTCATTTGCATTTCTCTGATGATTGGTGATGTACATTTTACATACGCTTGTTGGTTATTTGTCTCCTTTTGAAAAATGTCTAGGCAGGTCTCTAGCCGACTTTTTGATGAGGTTGTTTCTTTGTTATTGTTGAGTTGTTGGGGTTCTTTGCAAATTCTAGATATTAATCCCCTGTCATATGTATAGTTTACAAATATTTTTTTCCCACTCTGCAAGTTGTCTGTTCATTCTGTTGATTATCTCTTTTGCTGTACAGAAGCTTTGTCATTTATTTGAGTCTCCATTGGTTTATTTTTGATTTGGTTGCCTGTACTTTTGAGGTCATGAATTTTTTGCCTAAAAGATCAAGTTTTTGTCCAGTTTTCTCTAGGTTTTCTTCTAGTGTTTTTATAGTTTCAGGTCTTCCACTCAAGTCTTTAATCTCTCTTGGGTTGATTTTTCTATCACAACTTTTGAGAGAATGCTCCAGTTTTATTCTTCTGCATATGGTTATCCAATTTTCCCAGCATCATGTCTTGCGAAGAGTGTCCTTTCCCAGTGTACAAAACATACAGGCATATGTATTGGATTTAGAATGTAGTGCTTCTGTGAGGCTCTTGGAAAGAAACTTACCTCAGCCCTTGTAAACTAAAACTTCATACCTCACATACTTAAAGAGGCCTCCTCTGATTGGCTCACATTTAGGGAGCTGAGTTTGCAACCATTTTGAGATTGCATTAGGAGAACAAGCAAAACTTGTGCTTCTGAAAGTGGACATTTATTCTCCCTTCTGGATGACTTGACTTGACTTTTTGTATATGGGAAAATAATGTCACCCGCACATCTTTTAAAATCACAGTCTGATCAAATTGTTTTCTGTTTCTTGCTTTAACCTGAAATCCTCTAGGTAAAGGTAACAGAAAAGCCAATCCATGGTTTCTAAGTGTTGGTGCAAGTTCTTCCTAAAATAACACCTTTAGAATTATCATTAAGGGCCAATGGAGCATGTACCCAGGCATTTTCACTTCAGATATGATAATATTTTTTGGCCAGGGTAAAGAAAAGCACTGGGCTATTTGTAGTTTATTATAAATCTAAGACGGAAGATGTCCTAATTCTTAAAAGAAAAAAAAAATACATATCCCTTTGTGAAAATAGTCCTCATAATACCTGACTTAATTTTCACAACAATTGTAATACAGGTAGAAGGATGATCACCCTCATTCAAGACTCAGAAATGGGGCCTTACAAAAGTGACTTGCTCACACAGCCTTTCAGTGAAGAACAAGGATTCCCATGCAGTTACCATATGCATTACCACTGCTGCGTATCAAGGGAAACAAGACACACTCCACAGCTTTTAAAATCTAACTAAATAAAGCTCATTGGGAAATATAAAATTCGTCTACAATCTTAGCTCTGTGACAGGCATTTGGATCTTTTAGTATACAGGATATCAAACACCACAAAGGCAATGTCAGAAGACCATTTCTCACATCTAGCCACGATAAAAACCAGGATAGAATGGTTCATCAATCTTAGGAGTTGGTGTTTCTGTAGGGAAATGAAAGTCAGTATGAAGCTTTCCTGTGATCTGAGCTGAATCAGGAGTAGATCATTAGGGAATGGACTCACCATTCTCACATGCATTTCTAGGCCTGGACATGGACACAGTCTTCCATGCTGGGTAAAAGGCATTTTCATTTCTTTCTTTTTTTTTTTTTCTTTGCAGTTTTTGGCCGGGGCTGGGTTTGAACCCGCCATCTCCAGCATATGGGGCCAGCGCCCTACTCCTTGAGCCACAGGTGCCACTCAATTGTCATTTCTTTTATAGTGGTGAGTTTTTCTTTCCAGAGATAACTTGGTTTCCTCATTTATAAAATTAGAGTGATAATCTAGTTGGCATTATCTATTTTGGTTTCTTTAATATACTATCATTCTGATCACAGCAAAGAGGAACATGTGTTTACTTTTCAAAGTCAGAATATTAATCAATAGGCAAGTGGATTTGTTAAAACTGCCTTAGCACATTGATTTCAGGAATCTCTGCATTATCAATCTGATAGGATGGAATGCTATCAGGGTCCACTGTAAACCAAAAGCTTTTATTTTCAGCTTCATTTCTCCCCAGTTTTCTCAAGAAAAGAAGCAAGGGCAATCTCTGTCTACGTGGGCTGGTGTACTTCCCTGAGGAGCCTTTCAGCCTATGGAGTTCACATGGCATTCTGTTTATTGCAGACCCTTCAGATTAACATAGGACTTTTAACTTAGAAAGAAAGCTAACTTCACAATCATTGGAAACCACACGTTTTTGAAAACTACCCATTCACAGATCAGGATTTGATATGATGATTTTTGATACAGCTAAATTTTCCTTTTTATCTTGTTATTTCCCCCATAGACTTTATTTCTAAACGTTCCATATTCCCATTGGTGTGTAACAAACTTCACCAAATTTTGTGATACAAAATTAAGATCGTTTCATTATGCTCATGATTTATGGAGTAGGGTATGTGCACGGAACATACCTGGGACTACAAATAGCCCAGTGCTTTTCTTTACCCTGGCCAAGAAACATACAGTGGGAATCTGTCTGTATTCTACAAAGTCTGAGAACTCTGGTGGGAGGACTCCAGCAGTTAGGGGATGACTCAGACAATTGAGGGCTGGAAAATTCACTTCCAAAACACCTGGCTCCTTGTGGGGATGGCTAGACACTGATGGGCCTGTCAGCCAGAGGTCCCCCTCCAGCATGGAAGCCCTCGGGGAGTTTCCCACTTCTTATATGGTAGCTCAATATTCTCGCAACAAGGCAGAAGCCGCATGGCATTTTTTTTTTTTTTTGCAGTTTTGGGCTGGGGCCAGGTTTGAACCCACCACCTCTGGTATATGGGGCCGGCGCCCTACTCATTTGAGCCACAGGCACTGCCCAAAGCTGCATGGTTCTCATGGCCCAGCCTTTCAAGGCCACTTCCAATGTGCTCTAATGATCAAAACAGTCATAAGCTGACCAGATGCAAGTGGAAGGGACATAGGCACTGCCTCAATGGGAGCAGTGTCAAAGAATTTGTAGCAATTTTTAAAAACTGCCACACTAAGAAGTTTGAATGTATACACTAATTTGCTGTATCACAGCGTTACAGATAATTATAGAAATAACACTTATTGAGTATATACTATGTGCTAGTTAATTCTCACATCAGTTTCATGAAGGGTGTTCTATTATTATCTCCATTTCACAGAAGAGGAAATGAGGCTTAGAGAGGTTAAGAAACTGGTCACCCCCTAATGAATGCAAGAATGGAGATTTGAACTGAGACTTATAGCCTGTAGGAGCTTAACCGCTGGGTTATCATTCTCCCTAAGCTAACTAGAGTAAAGCCTTTTCAGAAGTGTTAAACAAAAAATTTAAAGTTATAAGCCCTCATTAAATATTAAGAAATGTCTTGAATAAAATTATCACTAAAACAGATTTGGTGGTCTCAAACTCATTGCAGTTAAACAAAATGTCTCATCCCTGCATGGACACCTGTACACTGGCAGAGTATGTTCCTGACAGGATTGGGCAAGCTTGAACTGGCAGAGCTGGAACCTTCCCCAAGCAGAATGAGGTGAGTCACAAGGCCTGAGGGTTACTGTATTGTGATTGCTGGGAAATCCAGGCTTTCATCCTTCACTCTTAGTTGGATATCATTCCATAGTTCAGAAATGGCATTCAGAGTTTGGCTGTTAACAAGACATATTCTAATGCAAAGTTTTTCATCTTTCAGGACAATTAGAAAGTAGATAGCTAAAGCACAGAGACACAAAGCTCCCATTTCTTGAACTTAATTTTCATACATCAGACCAAGTTATCTAGCAGGTTCATGTCCCACAAAAAAAAAAAAAATTAAAAAATTCTAAAGAGACACAACTCTGTGATAAATTAAAAACCTGTATCCTGCAGGAGGCTTGCTTTTTACTAAAGTACTTCAGGGTGTCAATGTGCAGCTAAGAGAGGGTAACCCTGTGACACTGACCATGGAAGTGCTAATGACTTGGGGATTTAGGAGTAACGCCAGAGCTCTGTGGCTTTAGAACCGATTTGGGCACTAAAAATTCAGCTCTGCCAGCTCTTCCAGTATGCCTCATATGTGAGGACTAGTGTAGACAGGAAGTGGGATTTCCCTTAGTCCCTAATTTCCATCCAGCCCCAGCAGCTATCCCTGCTAAAAATGACTGTCATGGCAGCTCTCTCCTCACACCTTGACCTCTAGATTCTGTCTACATTGTCAGTCAGTCTGTGACAGGTACACAGGCCTGCAACATCTGCCTCCCAGAGCTACCATCCTTTCCTCCTGCACTGCTCAAGTTTAAGACTTCCCCGTCCATAGTAAGAAAGCTCTTTTGGCCAATGTTGGCATTCAAAGGTAGACAAGGTCTTTGTACTTTCAGTCTTTCTGCCATGAGATGGGCAGAAATATAGGCTGTTTTCCAAAGGTTGAATAAGGTTTCAATTCATAGTATCCAAACCTGTAATAGTCCAGCCAATGCGAAGTCTTAACCTTTCACAGACACTTCCCAAGGAGCTGTATTAGTCTTGTATTTCCATCTACACATTCAATCAGTAAATATTTAGAGTGCTGACCATGTGCCAGGCACTCTCTCTTCTTGATGTTCAAGATGCAGCACTAAGGAAGGCAGATCCCTTCCCTGTCTTCACAGCATTTTCATTCTAGTTCCAAAAAGGAGGCACATAACAAATATTGAACCATTCATACATAGACAGAGGCATGAGTTCACTCCAGTTGGTATTCATTGTGTTAAGTCTTTTGGTTGGAAGTTATAGATAACCCTAGGTAGCTTCATCAAAGAAATGAGCACATGGGATCTAAGGAAGAGATAAATAAATGCAAGAACCAAATTAGCACTAGAGTTATGCATCTGCTCTCTATTATGCTTCATTAAGGTGACTTGGTCTTTTAGTTCAAAAAGGAATGTCATTGGTTGAGCTTGAATATAGTGTTTGCTCTTGGACTGATTGGGTTGGGCCAGGGATTCTGGTCTTAGAGGACAGATGTGGCTCTTGGGGGCCACGCCTGAGCAACAGATTAAGGGCCTGGAGAAAAGATAAGGCAGACTCGGCAAAAGTATTTATGCAACAGAAGTAGGAATTCTCCCAAGAACATCTGACCTAATTTTGAGAAGGGGACAGGATCAAAGAAAATATCCCTATGGGTGAGAAATATAATCCCTGAAGGATGAAGTGTTATCTAAGTCAAAAGGGAAAACATGGAAAGGAGAGAGAGTAGAACACCATGATAAATAGAAATGGTGCCTGCAAAAACCTAGAGGCAGAAGAAATAAGACTCATTTGAGGACTGGTGAGAAGATATATTTTAGCTCTAGTGGGCTGGGGGCCTTATCTCAAATCCTATATCCTTTTCATCAGCCCTCTAGGAAGCCAGTAGAACTCCTGGAGGCCAGTAAGGGTGCTCCTGGGTTCCTGGGTGGGGCACCCAGAGCAGGCTCTTGCCTAGTATTAGTAGTAAAATTAGTTGGCTGCTCTGAAATATTATTTTTACCTTCCAGAAATACCCATCTTTTCTTTTTTTTACAGAAATAGATTGACTCCTCTTTTTGAAAAAAAAAGTTGATTAAAATTCACTTCACCTACTTTCTCTAGATTTCATAGATATGCCACCTGATCTTTGTATCTATAAAACAGACCTATATAAACTGTAACTGAATTTTAAGTAGTTTTTAAAGCAGCTCTTGAATTTTAAGTCTATAAAATTATTTTTCTATTAATCTAAGGCCAAAAAAATTGAGCTGTTTTGTTCTTTTGGAAAAACAGTAACTACTAAGAGTTGCATAAGATGAGATTCTGACTCAGATTTCTTAACACTTTATGGAATAATTCCGAATGGACACTGTGATAATTGTGGCGACTGAGCTGAGATGTGGGTTGACTGGGATCACTGGATTCTTCTTTTTTTCCCCACAGGGTATAGCTGCAATCACTCATGATAACTGTGGCGAATGAGCTGAGCAAATGTAGAGGTCTGTGGTAAATTAAAGAGGGTCACAAATTCTTTGCTATTTCTCCCCAAAAAGACACAGGGCTTATTTTTCCTTCCCTAGAATTTGGGTTGGCCTCAGCCTTGCTTTGAGCATTAGTATAAAGGGGAGAAAGTAATACATTATGGCCTACGCCTTCAAGGAGCAGACAGATTCCATGTCTGTGCCTTTGGAAGCCAACTGTCATGCTATCTAGAAGCTGCAGTAGGCTACTGAGTGATGGGAGGGCATGGAAAATTCTGGAGGTTGAGGCACCAACTTATGAGCACCAGAGTCAGCCAAGCTCCCAGCTGAGTGCAGCTCCTGAGTGATTGCAGCTATACCCTGTGGGAAAAAAGAAGAATCCAGTAATCCCAGTGGACCCACAGAATGGTAAGGCCTAAACCAAATTCAGCGGTAAGCTGTTCAGTGTCGAGGGGGTTTATTATGCAGCAACAGACACTGAACCAGGTTCCACATGGGTTTCTTTTCCATTTCTTTAGAAGAAAGTGGATTTTTTGTGCTTTTGTTTGTTTTAGCATTTTTTGTTTTGCTGATAATTAATACCAAGAATTAATAAATCTTCCTCACCCCCTTCTCTTAGTCACTTAGTGGGACTCCCAGAGGCAACCATGTTTGTCAGTTTTTAGGTATTTAAATATAAACACAAACATGTGGGGGTTTTGTCATGTTTTTCCTTTTAAATGTAGATAGTAAGTTACTTCACACACATTTCTATACTTTTCTCTCATCATTTTCCAGTGTATTTTGGAGGTAGCGCCATCCTCAATACCTATAAAGCTGCCTCATTTTTAATGACTATGTAATATTCTACTGCATGATCTACCATAATTTATCCAACTGTCTTGTTTATTAGTATTTCCTTCTAATCCGTTATTATATTAAAAATAAAACTGCAATAAATATCCTTATATCTACATCAATTTTTACATGTGTAAGTACATGAGTATGTTACTAGGAATGAAATTATCGAGCCAAAGGTATGTGCATTTCAAATTCGATAGCTGATACCAAATTATCTTCTATACAAATTGCACCAAAAGGCCAGGTGCGGTGGCTCACACCTGTGATCCTGCAACTCTGGGAGGGTGAGGAGGATGGATTGCCTGAGTTCAGGAGTTCCAGACCAGCCTGAGCAAAATTAGACCCCATCTCTACAAACAGAAAACCTAGCTGGGCATTGTGGCAGGTGCCTGTAGTCCCAGCTACTTGGGAGGCTGAGATAGGAGGATTGCTTGAACCCAAGAGTTTGAGGTTGTTGTGAGGTGCCACAGCACTCAATCCCAGGGCAACTGAGTGAGACTGGATCAAAAAGAAAAAGAAAAAAAAATTACGCCAAAGTATACTCTCACCAGCAAAGGGTGAGAATGCCTGTATCCCTATTGGCTAACTCATCTAAACCAAATTCTTTGATTATTATAGTTCAGCAGTTGATTCTGTAAGATTTTCTGATAATTACAATTTTACCTCTTTTTTCTTTGCTATTTTATATTTCATCTTTTCTTCTAATTGTATTGGCTAGTACTTTCAGAATAATATTAAATAATCCTGGTAATCTTAAGCATAATTGTCCTATTTTTGACCTAATGAGAACACTTCTACTTTCTCATTAAGAATAAACATTTAAAAAAGAAAGCTGAGGGGCAGTACCTGTGGCTCAAAGGAACAGGGTGCCAGCCCCAAATGCTGGAGGTGGCAAGTTCAAATCCAGCCCCTGCCAAAAATTGCAAAAAAAAAAAAAATTGCTGAAACATTTAAGATAAGAGACATTTATTTTTATCATCTTAAGGAAATAATGCCTATCTATTCCCATTACTGAGAGTTGTTATCAAGAAAAGATATTACATTCTATCGAATTTCAACATCTGTGGAGTAATAACATGAGTTTTGTCTCCTTTGATCCATTATATGAGTATGGTGAATTATATTAATAGGTTTCCTAATAATGAGTTATACCTCCATTCTTAGAGGAGGCCTCATACACTTGATTGTGATATATTAGTCCTTTGATTCTTTTTGCCGGATCTTAGATGCTAAAATTTTATGTAGGGCATCACATTTTATTTCTAAATGATATCAGTTTGTTGTTTTAAAGAGAACTTGATAAGAAAAATATTCTTATCAATGTTTTGTGAGAGAACATGAAATAGCCTTTTCAGGATCACAGGAAGGAGAAGGGCTTCCAGATGGCCATGGCTACTGAACATGGGACTTGTACTTGCTTGCCAACCCAGACACCGCCCATGCCTGGGTAGTAGAGTAACAACAGTGAGAGTAGATAAACCACCACATGAGAAATTCTAGAGAATAGAGTCAATGCTAAGGAGAAGAAGGAAGGCCATCTCTCCCATGAAAAAGGGATTGGAGGAGAGAATCCAGGAGATCCTGATAGGGCAGGAGGAAAACCAAAGAGGCTCTCTCCAGGCAGTTGGACCCCTGTCCCATGGAGGTGAAGCTCTGATGCAGAGGAGGAAGGAAGCTGATGCTTGGAATAATAACCTACTTGCAGAAGTATTGAATCACATGTGTAATAGATGAAGACTAAGTATCAAAATATATCACAAATGGCAATTCACTGCAATCATTCTAGTGATTGGAAGAGAAAAATAACCAGTTTTCTAAGGGAAATATTTAACAGAGAAGGTAAAAGTCAGCAGCTTTGACCTCCAGGGTTTGAGCCATATCCCATACACTACTCATGCCAGTGAACTGCTTTTTCATTCCTTCTTTAGTGGAATGGATTCTGTAGCCCAGGGCCTATCACCAAGGGAGAAGTGACCCATTTATGGAGGAAGGGAAGTGGCCCTTCTTGGAACTAGGACTCCCTTGCACTCGGGCAGTGGGCAGGGTCTGCATAGGCAAGCAAGTACAAGTCCCTCGTTCAGTAGACATGGCCATCTGGAAGCCCTTCTCCTTCCCATGACCCTGAAAAGTCTATTTCATGTTCTCTCACAGAAGAAAGGAGCTGAACCTGGAAATCATTAAACATTTTCAAGGTCCTGAATGTCTGCAATCCTCAGGAGGAATCGTTCTAACTTTTGTTTAAATAAATGTCTGATTTTAGCAATGATATCACCAGAAGCTATTCAGCTTACTGTGAGGTGAGGTAATTTACAGAGCTTACTAACATATGACACTGGATGTACTGTGCTCCTACAGCTCATTAGCGGGGTGACTTTTATGTAATGATGCTGAGCCTCGGTTTTCTCATCTGTAAAATGGCTGCTGTAAAAATAGCTTCCCTGATTACCTCACTGGGTTTTGTGTAAGGATCAAATGAGATAATGAATGTGTATAGCACTTTGAAAACAGACATAAGGTACGTTGCACAAGTCACTTGTGAAAAATACCTTTGCTTACTCTAACAACGCATCCCAATTCTGGGACAAACCGGTGGGAGAATTTTATTCTTCTTTTTCCAAAGCACAGATGAAGAAAACATTTCCTTTCTTAAGAGCTTCCTTGCAGGACTCTGAATGGCATGGATTGAGTTGCTGAGCCTCTGATCCTCTTTTCTGAAACCTGCTCTCCCATTCTGCTGGATTACTAGCTGGCCATCACCTAGCATATAAGCTCAGCCAGAGGCGGCAGAGTCACTGGTTGAATGGGATGAATCTTCCTGGGATGAGGCTAAGAGGCTAACTACTGACATGGGAAAACACCTTTGACTGGCATGAGAAACACAGAAATAGAAATTTTCAACCAACAACTATTAAAAGCTGAATAACTACAGATGTTTCTGTTAAAGACATGAACCCAGGAACCAGACCGTGTGGATTTGAATCCCAGCTTTGCCGCTTACCAGCTGTGGGAACTTGGGCAAGTTACCAACTTTTCTGCTCTTTAGTTTCCTTCCCTGTACACTGAAGAACAGAATGGTACCTCCTTTCATAGGGCCATTATGAGGATTAAATAAGTTAATATTTATGAAGCACTTAGAGCAGTACCACCTGGCACATGCAAGGGATACATAAGGATTTATTAAGTAAGCTATCGGGCGGCTGGTATTTAGTATGTCAGATACTGAAATTAAACCTCTGTTTGTTCGCTAATTAGAGAAGATGCATGCCATTGATTCCACACTGAATGCAAGGTTTAAAGTGTATATGAGTTTACAGACCCAAATGTAAATATTATCAGAGACATTTGCAGGGTTTAGCATTAAACCTCCACACAAACACATGAGAAATACTTTCTTTAGACAACATCAAGCCAAGGTTTGAGATCTGAGATTTCAGATTGGGCAATGTGTTTAACCTCTTCCTGTCTCAGCTGCTCTCTCTGTGGAAATGCAATAAAAATGCTTACTTCACAAGGGTGTCGTGAAGATGAAAATAAGATAACGTTTGTAAAACTCTCCATGCTTGCTGGGAGAGGCGCCACTTAAATGCAGATTGTAATTATTAACATTGTCTGGTATCCTCCAGGAGACTGGCTTGAATGCCATTATCTTATTAAATGACTAAAGTCAATCTCAGAAATTACAACGTTGGGGGCTTGGATAGTTAGGAACATAGGGGCAGACAGCTTCTCGCATGAAAGTGGCTGAGAAGGCGCCACCAGACTCCACCGTATTAAAACTCACTTTGCAGTACTTCCCTGGCTCCCCTGGGGTAAAACCTAAGAGCTGAAGTACTTTGCAACTATGGCTCTCCAAGGGTTACCCTCTGTAATTCACTAGCATCAACAAGTCCCCAGGAATCTGGAGCAAGAAGATTTGGAGCATGAGTTTCCTACATGAAGTTCATTAGCTGCATTGGCTGACAAAGCTCTTTCAAATAGTTTAAAATTTTGTGCAACTCAATGACTTTAATCTTCTTTTGCCTCTTCCAGATTTACATGGGATATAGGCAGAAGCTGACAAATCTTCAAGTAAATTAATAACCTGAGAGAGGAAGAAAATCTTCCTATGAAGTTGTATTATTTCTAGGGGACAAAATATACCAAAATGGGAGACAAGTACAATTAGTGATAAGGAAGATGATTTTAGGTGGCACCAATGAATATGTATTTATTTATATGTATACACACACACACCCGTACATCCCTATATGCATACGATTTCATGTCTACGTGTGTATACATATAAAAGTTACATACAGGACATCAGACCCATGCATTTATGATTATCTTTGCTTAGGACAAAGATAAAGTTGGCAGTTGAAAAGATGATTGGTAATAAGCAAAAAAATATATATGTTTGACTTAAAGGGGAAAAAGGCAAATAATAATAATAGAAAAGAATGCAGTTATTAAAGCAAAAATTGCATCTACAATTAAGGAAACAGCATCTTAGAAGAAAAATGAGGGCCTCCGTTTCTTGTTTTCAGGTTTCTAAGTATGGGATGTAGATCCCGGGGCAGAATTTAGAGAGCAATGATTTCTTCCATCTGGGTCGATGGCCACTGTAAGGCACTTTTCCTTGCTTTGGCTTATTTTCAGGTCAGGCATAATTGTTTCTGTTCAATAGATGAGGAGACAGACTTGGTGTCCTTGAAATGTTGTGCAATAGCAAGCTGTCAAGTAAGGCAAACTCTGCGTGTGTTCTAATGCTGTTAGGGGAGAAGAATCATATGCTACGTGGTTTTACAAAGAGAACTATGTACTGAAACTAGAGGACTTCCTTTAACTCTTTGGAACCCACGTTTGGAATGGCGGGCCTGTCTGTTCAGTCTTTCAGAGGCCTCATGCTAAGCCTGGTGCTGAAGCCTGAGGCCTCGCCTTGCTGAGCATCAGCTGGTCTGCTCTTTCAGAGGCTTCCACCTGGTTAGAGGTAACACACTGGCTTACTCAGGCCCCCGCTTATGCTTTACTTGAATAGTAGGGTACTAAAATCGTTTCAAAACATGCTGTTAGTATTTAAGAATCTGGAGATTTCACCTAAAAATCTGGTGCCTGGATTCACTTAAAACCCCCTAAAGATTAGGCAAGAGCAGGACAGGGCTCCTGCTCAGTCAGCCTGCGCTGGGAGCTGTGCTCTCCTGCTCCTGTCTGACACTTGACGAGGTCCTTCACCGGATTCAAATCTCTTTCTCTCACCCATCTTCCAAGCTCACATGCAGAAAGCAATGCAAATGAGCCAGAAACTCTTACCCACCAGCTTTCCCTGGAAAATGATAAGATGAGCACAGTAGACAGCAGCTTCAAGTGTGAAAAACTCTAGTTGGAGGAAGTCAACCATATCTTCATAGATCCTAAGGTTAAATATTAAATAACATTTATCACATTGCCTACGAAATATTTTTATTTCTTGGGCTGTTAACATTATTTGTTGTTTGCACCACCACTTTGAAAAATAGACTAGACAGCATAAAATTATTATCCACATTTTACTAATGAGGATATCGAATGTGAAAAGTGAATGAAGTTTCCCAGAAGCAGATTCTGAGATAGGGATTGGGTACAAGTGACCTCTTGAGAAAGTGGCTATAGGAAAGTCCTGGCAGGCAGAAAGGGAACCAAGCAAGAGAGGGAAGAGGAAACTCCAGCCTGGGGTGGGGGGCTACCATAGGAGGGATCTGAAACACTAACCACACCGCACAACTGCTCCCTCTTGGGGCCAGGGTGCCAGCCTTCTATACCCCGAATTGATCAGTCATTGACTATGGCCTTTTCCCACTAACCTCCTTGGTAAGGTGGCTCCTTTGTTAGCCCAGGGCAATTTTCCCACAAGGAGGGCATCTGTGGGCCTTCAGCAACCAAACACATAAACCAGCTGGGGGAGGGTTCAATAGCCCAATAAAATGGGATGTGGGATCTGGCATCTGGAAGGGGGCACCAAAATAGCACCTTCCATCTTCCTCTAATACTGAACGCAGTAACACCAGAATCCAACCATGGCTCTCTATTCCAGCATGGTGTACACACTTGCATGGACACACACACACACACACACACACACACACACAAGCAGAGTGCGTCGGGTGGTGGCAATTTCAGAAAATACACAAAGGTTCCTTTCCCAACCAGAAAGGTCTCAATCTGTATTTTGAGAATTTGAAAGGAAATGGCCCTACCTTTATAAAATCCAATCTCAAAGCTAATTTTGTGAAAACTATGGAAAAGTTAAAAATTAAAGTCTAAGATTTTGTAGATCAACAGGCAGATAAGAGTATACAGAAATATACATTCACACATATATAGAATATATATGTATAGATATAAACGTGTGGATGTAAATATAGATATAAGGTGCGATTGTTAATGTTTGTCTGGGAAATATATCTTGCCCCAGAAAATGGAAAAGCTTTGTGTTCAAAGGGTTTAGAAAATAAATTCTCCTTCCACAAAGCCTACTCCCTTGGTAATTGTCATAAGAAGAAAGACAGAATTGCCAAGAAATATCAGGTTGTCCTTCTGGCATATTCCTACTTTGTTCTGAAACAATTAGAGCTTAGAAGCACATTTCATCAAGTATAGAAGCATTGGTTTCACTAAGTGTGAACAGAAGAGAAAAAATGAGAAAAGAATCTAAGGTTGAAACAGGGTTATAATTTTAACATTAAAAAATTTAGATACAGGCAGATTTTACTGACTTCTCCTTATCAATATTAATCCTGTGTATATTCCTCATGATGGGAGATGGTTGGTTTTAGTTAATTGTAGCAAATAGGGAGAAAATAAACAGGCAAAAGTGCAAGGTAAATCAACTACGGTTGATTTTATTTCTTCCCCCATTTCTTTCTATAACACTTTCAAAATACTATTCCAAAGCTATTATCATAACTGAATATTTTACATAATGGAAAGTACAGGCACTTCAGATCTCCTTCTGCATGACAAATGTTTAATTAGAAAAATAATAGGATGGAAATTAAATTGGTATTTACTATGACTGGAACAGAGAATTGTCCTGGAGAAGAAGATTTAGTTTTAATTCACCAAAGGCAAAAAAGAAAAGGAAAAAAAGCAAGCAAGAAAGAAAAGAAGCACAAATGATTTCTGGAAATGAATCAGAGACAAAAGTATCTGGCTTGTACCTATAATCTAGCTAAAATTTCTCTTTCTCTCTCTCTCTCTCTCTCTCTCTCTCACACACACACACACACACACACACACGCACCACACCCCAAAGCCCAACACAATAAAAAAAAGAGGATTTGATATTAAGTGCTTAAATTGAAGAAGTTCTTTTTAATTGCTTGTGACAAAAAAAAGTCAAGCCCTCTAAATGTTACATTTTCATCAGACATCAGATTAGATAAAGCATATACCAAATTAGTGTACGGTCCAATTCTGCACTGCATTAGCAAGCTAATTATAACTGTGAAATAATTCAGTGTAGAATCATATGCTAAAATATGGTAATTGCTATGTATGGTTTCTGAAGAACTAGTTGTGTTTTCCTGTGTCTTTCTGAGACGTTGTTGGTGGGTGATTTGTTGGTCAGGAAGTCAGCGGCCACAGGCTCTTCCTTATTACAGAGTGTGAGTTATAATCATCCCAGCCTCCATTCTGTATATATATACAAATTTTCATTTCTTTAACAGGAATATACTTTATAGAAAAAGAGGCTAGGGTTCCGCACCAATTGGGCCCCTGAATCCTTTGTCCACTGTACTCTTCTGGGTACTGCGCTGGGCTTCTTGTTACACAATATGCAGCAATTGCCAAGGGGCTTTGTGTTAACAGATAGTGTCTGGTTCTTACTAGCTGGCATCCTCTGGAAGGCACAGCTGTCTACAGGGGTGGACAGCCCAAACTTGATGCTCTGTGGTAGATGTAGTGGCTGGTACAGGCAGGCTACAGAGAGGTGGTCAGCGTGAACTCCACACCCCTCAGCAGCTCCTTCCCTCAAGTCATGCATAGTGCCACCTTAAAACATCATTGAGGGGTGGCGCCTGTGGCTCAAAGGAGTAGGGCGCCGGCCTCATATGCTGGAGGTGGTGGGTTCAAACCCAGCTCCGGCCAAAAACTGCAAAACCCCCCCCAAAACGTCATTGAGAGGAGCCACTGCCCTACAGCCACACAGCTGAGCTTGACTGTGCCTCCACTGCCTGTTGACAAGTTATGTAATCTCTCTAAATTTCAATCTTCTCATCTGTGTAATGGGACTATTAAAAGTATCTATTTTAGGGCAGCACCTGTGGCTCAAAGGAGGAGGGTGCCTGCCCCATATGCCAGAGGTGGCAGGTTCAAACCCAGCCCTGGCCAAAAACTGCAATAAATAAATAAAGTCTCCGTTTCATAGTTTATAGGGACGATGCAATGGAAGATGAAAGTAAGGGCTTGTACAATCCCTGGCATCAGAGAGCACTCAGTTCATATTCATTTATTTATTTATTTTCTTACCATTATTATTAACCCAATTTTGAGTGAGAAAACACTAAATCTTAAATAAAATTTTACATAATTTCTATAGGTCTGAGGCACACTGTTCAATAAGAGAAAGTCTATTTTATAAAGTCACATCGTTATACAGTTATTCTGTTTACAGTCTATCACATCATATTACAAGTTTAATATTTTCTACCTCCAACTGACAAAAATTAATCTCATTTAAAAATGTTCACCAAAATTTTAAATAACTTTAAAATCCGCAGGAAAAAATGGGCGTAAGTGATCTGTTTAGGATGATGGAAATGTTTTAAAACTGGATTCTGGTGATGGTTACACAACTCTGGGAATTTACTAAAAATCATTGAATTGGAGGAGGGAGGAGGCTAGGTATGGTCCCACTTAATGGGCACAATGTAAAGGTCAATGATGCACCCGCTGGGTGGGGGGCTCAAGTGCAACAGGGACCCACTTAGACACAAACATTGTACCCTGATTATACCCTCATATTAATCTGAAATTTAAAACAAGAAAAATCATAGAATCATACACTTAAAACAAATGAAGAATCAAGCTATATAAAAGGTATATGGGACATACATAGCAAAATTCTTTTGGGGGGAACACATACGAAAAGGAGAGAGACTTGGATTATGTGCTTAGATGCTGGGCCATAGAATATGGTGCATGTTTCATTCCACTGTGGCTGATTTTCATTAAGTTTATGCCACAATTGTTCTGGTTTTGTGTCTTCTTTTTAGGACCAGGACAAATTAAGACCACCAGGTAGGAGAAGCCATTAAAATTATTAGCTATGAACTCTGTCTCCATCAAAATTCTGCACAGTGGGTCCTCCACTGACTGGAATAGCTCATCTGTGTGTGTGTGCCCAAGTCAACCTATTACTGTCCCACCAGACTTTGGCCCAATCCTTCATGGGTCAGGAAATTGTGGGTGCATACTCACCTCTTTAAGTAAATGCAAAACTTCACAGAAGTAACCTTTTGAATTTTTTCTTTTCTAGCTAAAAGGTCTGAGGAGATTAAAACTTAACATCTATCACTTAGTGTTCTTAGTTTAAAATCCAAGACAGAGGAAATGATAAAGCATACTGATCAAGGAGTGTGCCCTGCAATAGCCAGGCTCTCAGATGTCATGCTTGCTCAGAGCATCCAGCCAACTTCAGGGTGAGGGCAGCGATAGGACTGTGATGATCAGGAGGACCACACACTCTAATAAAGAGGAGGGAAATTGGAAGCTGGTCTAGTTCACTCATGTTTCATGTGACATTCCTTTGCCAGGTGTCCCCTGCTGTACTAGACTTTGGGTGTCACAAAGAAAGTGAGATGTAGCAGACGGTGTGGGAGGAGAATGAAAAGTCAGATTCGAAAATATGAGCTCAAAAGTGGCCATCACTTAGGAGCATCTGAGTGTCAGAGAGGAGCTCTGTGACCCTGGGGCCTGAACTGTAGACACAGTGATGATCTGATGGCTGCAGGCTTCAGGCAGGGGCACCATGTGAGTGAAGTCTGGGAAGTCCTTTCCTTTCCATCCCTGTTGCCAATACCCAAATACAGACCAACATTATTGCTTTTTTTTTGCAGTTTTTGGCTGGGGCTGGGTTTGAACCCCCCATATACCTCTGGTATATGGGGCCCTTCTCCTTTGAGCCACGGGCACCTCCCCAGACGAACATTGCTTCTTACAGGACTGCAAGGGGCTACTGATCTCCCTGCCCTCAGTTTTATCTCCTCTAATTCATCCTTCTCACAATTACCAGAAGAGTCTTCCCAAAACACAATCAGACCATTTCCCAGTGTTGCTTAAAACCAGTCTGTGCTTCCCTTCACCCGAAGAACTGCATCCAAGCTCAGCAGGAAGGCCTCCATGAGCCAGCACTGCCTGCCTCATCTCACACTTCCCCCCACACCTCATGCCTAGCAAAAACAAACCATCCATGCCCATTAGACCAGACCGCTTTCGACAACCTGCTTTCACACAGCCTGTGCTGAAGGGCCGACGTGGCCACCAGCCGGCTCAGGGTTTTCCTGCTGACTCTGTCCCTTCCTAGCACCATTACAGTGTGTGAGGAATCTCGGGTTGCTCTCTGAGCCTCAGTTTGTGAAGTGGGGATGATCTGCTTCATAGGACTTCTGTAGGAACTGAACAACGAATGTATTAATGCAGGCTAGACAATTAAGTTTGTGAACTCATTCTAGAAAAAGTCTCCTACCTCGTTGCTGCATAGCACTACAGTCACCTTTGAAGTACCCCCCTTGGAAAGCTCTGCACCCATGCCAGCAACATTTAAAGCAATTCTGGAACCCTTTTGTTGGAATGGCCATCAGAGCTGTCATCATACAAGGTCTGACAATTATGTTCATAAACTCATCCCAGGAAACGTGGTTTGTGTTGCATTCAAATTACTGTTTCAGACTATGAGCAGGCACTGAAGGCAGGTGCCACATTGTCACAGTCATTCCCAGATCCTCCTGTCTAGCATCACGCCTAGCACCATGTCATTATTCTGTTTGTGTTTGTATGCTGAGGGAACATAGCCCCAGGAAGACCAGTGAGGTGAGAAAGAATAGGCACGTGTTCTGCCATGCAGAAGGGATAGCTTCGTAGCCACATCCAGGAGTCCAGGCAAGGAGACAGAGCCACAGTCAGGCCCCCCAGTATTTGCCCAGAGGGAAGAATCCTCTAGGAAGTCGGGGTGGCAGGCTCAGGACCCTGGGGAGTGGTGAACCTATAATCTCCAAGGCAGCCACTCCCTCTGCTCCCTCTGGGAAGGGAGTCCCCTTGGACATCCTGAATACAGTTAGGAAGAGTGGCGGGAAGTAGTGCAATTTCTCACCACAGAGACATGTTATTATTGTTAAAAAAAAAAATCTGGAAAATCAAAGCAAAGCTTTCTGTTCTCAATTAACATTTTCTTTTTATCACTTGAAATACTGTGAAAAGGACATATTCTTGTTTGGAAAGTTCTACGTTGTTGACCAGAGAGAGGGTCATCTCATGTATGTGTCTGCCATTATGGTTTTGTGGTTCCAAATTTTGACACTGAAGAAAGACAACGCATTCTGAGATGGCCTGTGGACCTTCACAGGTGTTCCTGGCTTAGCCCTGACCACACAGAACACATCAACATGCTGAGGAAAGAAATATGAAATCAGCAGTGATGGGCGTCCTTCTGCTCATGGGTCACAAAATTTATAGGAATCTTTATGGGCAGGGTGGGTTTGGGTGTTTTTTCTATGTGACCAGCAGAAAACAAAATCAGACGGATGGCAGGGCAGGAAGTTCCGCAAGCTGCTTCGTGGTTATTGTTACTAAGGAAACCGACTCTTTAGTATTCACACGTTCAGCAGACGGCCACGCTGCCTCTCTGAGGCTGAGGCGGCATCACAGAAAGGCATGAGGTAGAAGAAGGGATGAAAAGAGACAAAGAGATAAACACAGAAACTGTTTAAAAATATGTCAGTCATCTAGCCATCAACTGTGGTTTCTACTGGCTTTAAAATAGAGATCATTGCCAGCATCAAGTAATTTAAACAGTGATCAGGAGTTGGCTTCTCGGGGCATTTGTATAATCATATTCACACACTGTGCACACACTGGGAAGAAAAGCCTCTCCAGGGGGGACGAAGACCCTTGAAATCTGGTTCCATTTTGAGAAAATTATTATTGCATGAAAAGGGCCTCTGAAATGTATCTCTATCTGTTCTCTCTGTTCCAAAAGTCCTTTTCCTTAGTGTGTAAAGATGGAGGCAGCAATGAATCGTTAATGACCTCAAAGGTGTCACTTTCTCTTGCAGAGAATGGGAGCGTTTGCCATATTTGCTGGCTATCAATCCAAAGATGTAAAATAAGCCAAGCTCCAAGAAGTCAGGAACCCACCAGGACACCTATAATCCCACCAGCCAGCCTGTGGGTGGTCATCAGTGAACGGGTGGCAAAGGCCTTCGGAATGTGAAAGAGCAGACTCAGGGCTATGGAACCCTGTGTTGTAGAGGCGAGCTGGAAGGACCAAGGAAAGAGAATCCCCTCCTTGCCCCACTTGTACCCCAGTCATCAGAATAAAGCTCAGCGAGTTTGACAGTTAAGACTGTGGCCAAGTAGTGATTCTCCTAGTAACACCCTGGACAGGGGATGGCTCAGAACTCTTTCTTTTCTAGAGAATTTATCTAAACTAGAACACTTCTTTAGTGAAAGACAGAATGTCCTGGCCTTTCCCTCTGATCTGCATGGCCTAGAGGAAATCACTGAGGGTAGTGGAGGGGCATCTCCTAGTTTGGAGGTACAAATATCCACTGAACTATCCAGATCATCACCCACGTCCCAGTGTGAGGCTCCATCACTGACAGCTTTCCAAACACGTTCAGTCAGCAGTACTTGAGCATCAACAACATTCAAAGCTCTCTGCACAATGTAGTAAGGGATAAAAACATGGAAATGACACACGCGGAACTCAAAGAACCCACAATAGTAGATGGTAAACAGAATACAGAATCTAAAGCTGAGTGGATCACATGCTTCCTGAACATTCCTTAAAATTCTTAATGTGATGCGAATTTCCCTGCCCCTGCCCTGCTCTCCAGCTTCATCAGCATGGACCTCTCTGCTCTACTCTCAACCTGCTTTCTTCCCATTCCCCTGCTCCTTCTCTTCCCACATCCTTCAGATCTCAGTTTAAAAGTCCCTTCCTACAGGAAGCTCTTCCTAGTTCCCCAGGACAGCCGCCCACCCCCCAAGCTGTACTTTCTCATTGTACCCTCTTTTTTTCCTTCTGTTGCAGTAATTGTATCACACTTTGATTGTGTGTTAAGAGACTGTGTGAGACTGTCCTCCTCATTAAACTCCACGTTTCATCGAGACAGAAGCGGAGACAGATTTTACTCATCACTGAGTCCTCAGCGTCCAGAATAGGTCCTGGTGCACAGCTGGTTCTTGGCAAATGTCTCTTAAACAAATGAACAAATGTACCCAATGACGTACTTTAGAAAGTAAGAGAAACAAGATCCTGAAGCAGAGCCGCTACACACTGTGCTTGTGCGGTGGTGGTTTCTCTCCCAAACATTTGCTGTGCACAAAGTCCCTTACACAGAGAATGCTACGGAATGAACGAATGTGACCTGGGTAAAATCATCTCTCATTCTGTTTTTGTTTGCTTACATGATTATACTTTATAGGAATGTCCAGAAACCCATTTTTCTGTGTGTGTCACAAATTTTGAGAAAAGATAAACAAGAGCCAGTCAAAAACCTGGGATGTGGGTGAGAAACGCCTTGTCACCGTTTCCAGACTCTATGTGCCTGTAGAGTAGAAAGCAGAGTTCAGAACTGTGCACAGAGGACAGTGAAATAGAATGTTTGTTGCAGTCACATTCCTTGAGGTTGCACAGCAAAGCTGCTGATGTGAGAGACTGAGAGCAGGCCAGAGGTTCAGGCTGGTGGGAGCCCCAGGATCCCAGGTTCGGGGCAGGGTGCCAACAAAGAGCCCTGGGGTCTGGTATAGAGTGGATTTCAACACAGGAGAAGCCATTGCAGGGCATGCGCCAGGAGAAGGCTTCTAAAGATTCCCTCAGCTTGCAGACATAATGGTGCAAGATTTGGAGGAGGCTGAATGGGCAGCAGGAAGAACCACTGGAAGCTGTTTGAGTAGAAATATTGAGATTTGAGACTCACAAAAGCAGCGGAAATACTGATATTCATGTTCAATCAAGTTTAGAGCTGAATAAACTCTGAGAATTATCCATTATGGTGCTCTGAGTATTCTGTGAGATACAGGTGTTTTGATTTAATTGGTTTAATCTCTAGAAAGCCTCAATTATCTTTCTACACAAAGGATTCAGCATGCCAGGTATCTCTTTGTGCTAGGTTGCTTCCTTAAAACTCCACTTTGGACGTGTTTAAATTCAAGTGGAGTTCTTGGGCTGTTAGAAGTTGTTTATCTTAACAATTTATGTTCAAGGAGGAAGAGATTTTAAGCAAAGATTATGGAATTCCACCTCCTTTTCTAAATATAGCTCTTCCTCAGGTCCATGTGTTTCTTGAAATGTTAGGTCTCTATACTGACTTTTAAGGTTTTCGACATGATTCTTGAATTGACGGCCTCACATTGCCTCTGTTCTCTCTCCTAAGACAGACACAGGCTAATTTTGCTTCTGCTTAGCACTAAAGACTGATATTAACATCCCAGGTCCCAGGCATCTTCTTCAGAGACGTGACATCACTCTGTGACCCCACCCCTGGCAGGCCCATGCAGTGAAAGCCATTAATAATTATAGAAGATCTGCAGATTTTTCTAAATAATTTTTTTATTAAATCATAAAGACATAGATCATGTATACATTAATGCATTTATGGGGTACAACGTGCTGATTTCATATAGAATTAGGAATGCTTACATCACACTATTTAATATGTACCTCATCTCGTTTACTTAATTATTGTGTTAAGATATTTATACTCTATACTAATAGATCTGACATGTACACTTGCATTATGCACCATAGGTGTGATCCCACCATTCACCCTCCCTAGGTCTGACCTCCCCCTTATCCCTCCTTCATCTTGGGCCATAGTTGTGATCTTTTTTTTTTTTTTTAGAGACAGAGTCTCACTTTTTCGCCCTCAGTAGAGTACAGTGGAGTCACAGCTCACAGCAACCTCCAACTCCTGGGCTTAGGTGATTCTTCTGCCTTAGCCTCCCAAGTAGCTGAGACTACAGGTGCCCGCCACAATGCCCGGCTATTTTTTGTTGCAGTTTGGCTGGGGCTGGGTTTGAACCCATCACCCTTGGTATATGGGGCTGGCACCCTACTCACTGAGCCAAGGCACCTCCCGTGATCTATTCTTCATATGAAAGTGGAGTGATTGTAAATTAGTTTTATAATAGTACTGAGTACATTGGATTTTTTTTTTCCATTCTTGAGATACTTTACCAAGTAGGATATGTTCCAGTTCCATTCATGTAAACATAAAAGAGGTTAAGTCTCCATCCTTTTTTAAGGCTGCATAATATTTCATGGTATACATATACCACAATTTATTAATCCATTCATGGGTTGATGGGCAATTGGGCTTCTTCCATGACTTGACTATTATGAATTAAGCTGCAATGAACAATCTGGTACAAATTTTTTTTTTATAAAGCGATTTTTGGTCTTTTGGATATACACCTAGTAGAGGAATCACAGGATCAAATGACAGTTCTACTTCTAGATGCCTAAGTATTCTCCATACTTCTTTCCAAAAGGGACGTATTAGCTTGTGCTCCCACCAGCAGTGCAGAAGTGTTCCCTTTTCTCCACATCCACACCAACATCTATAGTTTTGGGATTTTGTTATGTGAGCCACTCTTACTGCAGTTAGATGATATCTCAAAGTGGTTTTGATTTGCATTTCTCTGATGATTAAAGATAATGAGCATTTTTTCATGAGTCTATAGGCCATGTGCCTATCTTCTTCAGAAAAGCTTCTGTTCAAGTCCCTTGCCTACAATGAAATGAGATTACTTATTGTTTTTTTATTAATAAGTTTGAGTTCTCTGTGAATTCTGCTTATCAAACCTTTGTCAGAAGTATAA